>CM051029.1:11071214-11081214 GCA_027627225.1 Congeria kusceri | reverse complement strand
ATAATAAATATAAACAAAGGAAGTGACGTCGACGTCATACAGTGACGTTACGTCGTTTGGCGAAAAAATGATGACCTGTAAAATAGCATTATGCTGACATATATAGAACACATAATCATGATAGTATAAAATGATGGATATATATATATATATTAAACCTAATATAGCAATTCGATATACAATAGTTTATTACGGAACCTTTAAATGGAAAATATCTGTTTGGTAAAGTATAACTTATCATTCAAATTGTCACCCTTAGAGGTTTATGACGTTCAGTGCTATCGATTACAGTGGAAAGTGTTAATTTTATTGCCGAATACTGATGAGAAATGTCTGTGCAGCATGTTAGAAAAATATAATTTCAGAATATTCTATTGATTTGTCTAACACATCGTGAAACTTATTTTAATATCTTCATAAACAATGAAGTGAATACAATTTGAAGAAAACGAGATCGTCCTTACAGCCATAAACTTTACTATCATGCAAAAGCGCGTTATTCTTCCCATCATACACAAACATATGCACAATTTAAACTAAATTAGCAGTATTTGTACGATCGACCATATGTTGTGATGCACCTATTATACTGCATATGTTGATTATAAAGTTTCTTAATGCATTCGAATTAATGGGCATTTACTTTGCCGGTAAGAATAGAAATTAAAGACAGTTTTAAACAAATCACAATGATAATGCACTTCCTAAAATAAAATATTTTCTGAAATGCTCAACCATTATTGTTTATTTTCAGGTGAAACTCATACATCTAGCTTGGTCATGTTAATGTGTCAATTAAAGCGAATTTAATTATGCATTAAGTGCTGCAAACATCATGGACAATGAGAATAATATTTAATTATGACAGCCAAATGACGTTTTTGTGATAAATAAATAAAGGCAGTTGAACTTTGAATTTTAATTACGTATCCTTGTTTGGGGGCTATAAAACTGCATTTATTGGTACACACTTTTTTTCCAACTCATTCCAACAATTATTGTCATATTAAGTGACATACTTAATAAATACAATAATAAATAACGGATACGCATTGTAACAGTCGCGATTTTTACAACCAGCACCATTTGCTATGTGTTCCCTCCCATGTGCGGGCACAATTATACAAAAACAGATGCCCTTGGGGTATATATAGATCGACAACTGTTTAGACAGTAGGGTGCTCCATGTTCTGCGTTTGGAATGATATGCAGTTTGTTATCTTGTTGGAACATAATAAAATAGGTTGAGCATAGAAATACATGTTTTTTTGTCAAACACAATTAACTATTAATAAATAATTAATTTTAACATGTAACAAAAACAATATCTTTAATAAAGACAATTATAACTTTATACTACCTAACGCTCATCACCATCAACATCATCAACATCATCATCGTCATCATCATCATCATCATCATCATCATCATCATCATCATCATCATCATCATCATCATTATCATCACCATCATCATCATCAACATCATCATTATCATCACCATCATCATCATCAACATCATCATCATCGTCATCATCATCATTATCATCATCATCATCATCATCAACAACATAATCATCATCAACATCAAAATCATCATCGTCGTCGTCCTTGTCGTGTTCGTCGTTAACCTCATCTTCAACTTCTTCTATTTCTTCTCCTTCTTTTTATTCTTCTATTTTTTTCACCATCATCACCACACTGTCGTTTTTTGAGCATTTTGCGTGTACAACTATGCAGTGTGCTACTTATGAATCATTAAATATCAGCTCGGGGCGATATATCCACACAGTGCATAAACAAATAAAGAAATAAAATAAAGCCACATATTTTTTTCACTTATACAAGGAATCATTATTTGTTTGTATTATTAATCGCTTCCCTTTTACTTGTTGTGTAACACAAACATTGTTATTTTTTATTTCGGAGACTACCATGTGTATCGGCGTTTACCGGTTATGTTTATATAGGACCAATTCATTATTTAACTGTAGCCCTTGAATGGAATGGTTTCGATCGTTTTATTAATTCAGAATGTTTTGTACGACTTGCAAATCATTGCAAATCACTGTTCAAGTCGCTGACACCTGCGGCGGTGTTTTATTTGTAGCACACATGTGAATATTGTTAATGGCAAAGTACTTGTTATTAAAAAATCCTTCCAAACTTCACATTGCTATCACGCGCTTCTTATTTTAACCCCGGCCGTGAAAAAAACATTTCTCAACAGAAACAAAAAGCATCAGATGCTATTACCCATACAACACCGCGCAGATGCCCCTATCTAGTTGAAATTATAATAACAACGACTATTTTTTCACAACACGCATGGCGTTTACATTTACACTTTCTTATGCACTCATGAATTATTAACGTCCTGTTTCCTTAAATATGAAGTTACTTTCGATTTGATTATGATAACCGAAACAACAATTCAAACCTAAGGATACATAAATCAAGTGCTTGAAGTTTACTTCCTGAATAACTTGTTTGTCACAATAGTCTGTAAGTGTGACATGTATAATACATTTGCATAAAATCATAATATTAAAATAAGATCATATATTGAACTAAATCATGAAATATTATATACAGACCTATTATAGTAGGTTTAAATTTAGTTGATATTGGTTTTCTCTCTATAAACACTCTGCGTTTGTCTGTATGTATAAATTTTCTGATTGACCTGTATCAATTCGTTCATGCTGATAACGATTATCACTTGCACATGTGTATGTGTGTGTATTCCATTTTTATCGCGTGCACCGAGATTCTGTCCCATATGGCCACCGTCCCAGGAAGAAATTTTAGTTGGTTTACGGCGGATAGTGCAGGGTACACGAGACGCCACTTTCCAGAGGCGATCCTGGGTCTTATGGTGCCCGGTGTGATGCACCTATTACACTGCATCTCGGTTTAACTAAAATTAGTAAGTAGGTTAGGGTGTATCGTGGGCTCGAACATGCGACCTCTGGGTTGTATAGCCACGGGGTTATCACTAGACTACGGATACGACACATATCACTTGCATTTTTAAGGTTTAAGTTATAACTTTGAGTGTAAATGTTTTTATTGTAAATGAACAATAACAAGTGAATGTTAAAATCACAGGCTTTCAAAATATTTGTATAACGTTTGTTTATTGAGCCATTCACAGTGCATATCAATGTGCTTTTTTGTCCTGTTGTAGTAGTACTATGAATATATATTTAAATTTAAAAATTGAAATTATTGTGTTATAACAACTAATTTTCTGCATAGAAATCACATAAATTGAGTGTTTGGCACGATATGCATTTAACGAAAGTGAATATGTAGCTGGCAGTAGTGGGCACGAACAGGCAGTTTGATCCTGTTAAGATACTGAATTGGGTAACACGAAAGTTTTCTACTTCAAAGATAATAACTTAATAGGTGACATTTATTAGAATAAAAAATCGACATAGCTAACTGGATCTGTGGTTGGCAGAAATATGCCACCATACAGTTTTGTCAGTCGGACACTAAAATTAAAGCAAAAACACCGAAATGAGGCGTGTTGTGGGGCGTAAAGTGTTGTCCCTGATCAGCCTGTGCAGTCCGCACTGTCTATCCAAGACAGCACGTTCCGACTACAGTGGATTTATTGTTAGGAGTGACTTCATTGAAACAGAAATAACTTTAAAAGCGGAAAGTGTCGTCTCGGATTGCCTTTCGGACTGCACAGGCTTTTCCGGGACGACACTTACGCACGCGCGTTAAGCCCGGTTTTCCCCCGACAGGCCTCAAATGTATTTGATTAAAAACTCGTTTTTCACATAGCAGTTTAATGTTCTTTAATGTGATAATGTCCTTTAAAAATATCAGCAAGATCACGTATGCGTAATGGTGACACAATACCTTATTACTATTTTAAATCACTTGTCCAACATATCTACGTGTGTTTACACTATTGTGACTATTATTATGACTAGATTGCTGAATACAGATACGTTTATTTAGCGAGGCTTAAAACACCTGATACACAAGCTTTGGCGAGTGGTTCACGTTTTCGTTCCGAGCAAATAAACTTATCTTGACTCAATATTTAACAAGTATTCTATTTATCCCATCATTTTCAGTCTTTATTTTAAAAATAAACAATAGAAAACACTGAATATTTCGAAAAACATAAAATGACGTCACGAACATGAACAAGATGACGTAATTTACTGCGCGTGTTTGCTTCATCACCACAGTGTTTAAATAAAGCAAATTGTATTCCATGGGGATTTATTTTGTCAATGCTCGCACGATGATGCGATAAAATAATTAACTCGTGTATATTAAACGCAAATAATACAGTCATGCAATCACTGTTATTGTATGATCATTACATGCATATTGCTAATTAGGAATATTTGAAATACGAACCGAGGGTGGATGCTACATGTTGCACATATTCAACATATACTGACTTAATATGTCATGTTTATAATACAAACAGTCCAGAAAAGTAATCAAATCTTTGAAACATCATGAAGTTCAACACCTGTTCATAATAAAGTAAACACTACATGATTTAGGGCGACCTAGGAAATTACAACATGTACCACGTGTAAATGCGTGATTACTGTTGCTGAAATGAGATCGTTTGAATATGTGTATTATTCATAGTTCTACCACGGTACTCGGCTAGTGGTCCATAGATAAAGAAGGAAAATGACTGTGGGTTATTCTGCAACAAATTATGGGCGGAGTCTAATGTTTTGAAAATAGTTCCGGAAATTCAAAGAAATTGTTCCATGAGCCTGCTCGTGCTTAAACGCGCGATAGTAAATTGTGACAAACAAATAATTTCTGCATTATGTAGCGCAATAAAACCACGCCTGTACTACATATGTTATACTTAAGTTCACAAAAACGTTTACGTTTTGTTAATATGCTTCTAATTTGCGCTTTTTAGAAACGCACGTGCGAGTATAGATAAATATAGTTCTCATTCATAACCTTAAAAATACGCATTTTATATTAGATCGTGTTAGAATCGAAATAATTTACGGATAACATTTGGTTATTGTGGTAATAACCAACGGTTTGTCGTTCCGATGCTTGTTATCAAACCACTCGGGCTACCGCCCTCGTGGTTTAATTCCTACGCATCGGAACTCCATTTTTACCGAAATAACCACCAGTTGCCCGTCAATTATTTCTTAATTAACTACGCTTAAAATAAGCATTTCTTAAAGTGTGTACGCCTGGATATTTACTTATCTGCATTAGTCTGTTGAAACGCTTAGGGTGTAAACTAGTTTAAACTCGATTTCTCGCTTCTAGATTAGGTGAATTTCGGTTGTTTTAGTTTTGATACAAAACCTGTAAATCTTTAACGACAAGTACTTCCTGAGTAATATTTGATGTGCGTCGCATAATTTGTAAATAAAAGAACTTTCAGGTATGTACGTGGTCTGGGGCGCATTAAATAACGTTGAAACGGAAGTAAATAGGCACTTTTTATTTATCTCTTACATTGAACGCAATAAAGCCTTATGGAAATTGTGCATCGATTGCGTTTAGTCCTAATCTAATAGACAATAAAATCGTTTGTAACGGGTTAATGCCGTAATTTTTTTTTCTGATTTGTCATATCTGCATTCTCCGTCCAATGCAAGAAGCAAAGGAACACTGTAATGATGCACACTTAAACTATCACATATATTCTCCCCATTAATATGGATCTGAGCTTATGTTTTCGCAATAAAAAGTCATATAACTTGGTGCTATATCTGGTTCTTTCACATTGCATTCACATCTTAATGCATTAGACAAATAACACTTGCACGTTGACCTTATGTTTATTTGCATATTCATATCATATCTAACACGAATGGAATTTGTAAAACCAATACGACGTAAATTAAATTGATATGATTTTAGGCACTGCATTATGTCGGGAAAACACAATAGAAATACACTAGTATATAATTAAAATGTAATAATTATTAAGTGTTTTTAAAAGCAGCGCCTGTAAGGTTTTCATATAAAATTCGCGTATAAAAAATGTATTTTGAACCACGCAAACATTTTTATTAAACAATTACAAAGGATCGAGATATCGCGAACTAATCTTTTGTCTTTTCAAACAACGTTTATATTATTATTATTATTTTTTTTTTAAGTTGTGTTGATCGATGTCTTTTTATTAGTTATTGATTTATCACACTCAGGGCCCAGTTGCTCAAAACTTTAACGGCCGGTTAAGCTAACGGCCTGTTAACTTTAGATGTAAATAGAACTAATATTGCAAGCAACTCGCTTATGAAGCATTTGACAATTATTCGAGCAAATCAATTTATTTATAATAAATGCAGATTTTAAAATTTTAACATTTTATTTACATCAAAAACTTCATCCAAAAGTTAACGTCCGTTGGCTTAATTGTCCGTTAAAGTTTTGAGCAACTGGGCCCAGGCCATTTTCTTCATTTTTTAAAGACCATTCACTCCATACATGTAGGTTTGTTATTAGCTAAACCGGCATTTAAATTTGAGCCTGAATTAATAATTTCCATTTACATACATGCCATTCACAATTATGTGTATTACATTTTGTTCTTAATAACTGAATGCATATTTATGGTTGACAATGTTTTATTGAGTGTCAGGTGTTTTACGAAACATTAGTTTAAGAACAAATTGAGTTCTACCGATAAATTTATAAAACATTATTTCCAGTGACTGGGAAACCCATGCGAAATGCGATATTTGTGAATAAAATTGAGAAATATTGCAAAGAAATGTTCACCGATACGATTTTACGAAGCACCGAACATTTTGAGTACTAATCGAAAACCGCTGCTGTATAACAGACAATGCTCGGCCAGGTTTGCAGTTTTGTCACATGCGGTTAAATTAATTCGGCACTCTAAACAATAAATATAAAGAGACACTCATAACACCTTGAACCGAGTGGTTGCGTGGTGTATTTTTCTATACTGATTGCTGTAAATCCCATTAAAATCAAAGAAAATTCCATACAGTTTTGGAAAGTGCCGATAGATTTTTCGTGGATATGACTAATGATCCCATATTGAAAAATCCTTTCCCAGTCAATGCATGTCTGCCTGAATCTCCACATAAGTCAATGTAACGTTAGAATGTTTGTTTCAAAATACGGATACGTATGCTACACTAAGTAATACAAATAATCAATGTATAGTCCGACAACATTGACCTGGCACTCATGAATATATCGTTCGTTTCCGTAACCTTTTATCGGAAAATTGTTTACTAGCGATCTGTCTTAACAGTCCAACATACTACATTTGAGTTTAACTTAATTGAGCTTATACTTCGACGTAGAAATAAATGTCGTTCCAACTTATTAAGTCTTGGGAACGAGATCTTATCTCGTGCGAACGACATATATATATGTCGTGGTAACAACATATTAAGTCGTGGGAACGAGATCTTTTCTTATGGGATCGACATAAATAACTAATTGAAACGACATATTGAAACGTTGAAACAAGATAATTAACTCGTGGTAACGACATATTAAGTCGTAGGAACGAGATCGTTTTTAGTTACAATGATTCGAAGACATGAAATTAAATCGTTACACACTGTGTATTTTGACACGTTCAATACACATTACATTTGATTACGCATGCAATGTTGGCGTGTCTATGTTACTATGTTACGATGAAGTTCAGTTTAGTCATAAACGCAAAAATATATGTCGACATGTTGCCTGCTGTAAATCAATACGAATATACATGGTTAGTAGGATAGCGTTGCGCCATTGCTAACTTAGCGTCTTTCTCGGAAACAAACGCGTCGGGCTACATCCAGTAGGAGCGCTTGAGGTTCCCGCGGCTGTCTGCTCATGTTCGAGAATAGAGGCTCGAACCTTTGGCAGTGAACAAATTGTGCGGCAAGAGACATTGTCACTGTACGAGAGGTCCCCGCAGCTCCAGTAGTAAATTGCGCTATGTATGGTTTTACGTATTAAGCCAAAATGCGGTATCAAACCCACTGAATTTAAAAGTGGTGAGGGTTTCTGATATACGCGTGAAATTTAAGGGTTTCTGATATACGCGTGAAATTAAGCATGTAGTATTTAATTTTATGGCGATTAGAAGGGAATTGTAGGCATATACAGTTTTAAAACGGGTCAGCTTTGTTGCGTATTTTTGATTTATCAAATTATAGCTATTTGAAATATGCTGTAACTAACGATCAAGACATTGATTTTATGTACACTGTTTAAAGTTTAAAAATTCCCTTACAATTATATTTTAGCAGCGATCGAGTTAAAACGATCAAAATCTATTTTCTGTTTTCACATACATGTACTTCGTCAATTCTCAGTCAAATTTGGGAAATGTTATAAGAGAGTTCAAGTTATTGTATAAGTTGTAATACATCATTGAATATATATAATAGAAGAACAATACGTACATGACATACGGCAATTTAATTACTCGTACATTTCATAATTTAAGTATCGTCATCAACTGAGTGGAGTGACGTGTGTACCAAATTTAAACGTGTTCACGGGTTTCACGAAAAAAACTTTACTGTTTGAAATATTAAACTAACCTCATGTTATCATTTTCTGATATATAAATGACAAAATAAATCGACGTTCGAATTACGCATAATATGCAATAATGGTTTTAACACCCTAATATCATAACTAGCTGAAAAAATGTACTGTATCAGTCAAGCACAGTTGTCTGCGCGCTATCACAGATTCTACTCTACTTATCATGCGCTGAAACAACGGAGTTCTGAAAATTTATACAATGAATTGCATACTTTAATCAGTAATACATTACATAGATAGCACATAAGGAAATACACAATTTCTTACAAATAAAACACATTATAAAAGTGGAAATATTTTTTTCATTTTCAAAAGTGGGAAAATATTTCCCAAGTTCAGAAGTGGGAAAAATCCAGAGGGAAAATTCAAAATACAAAAATAAGAAAAAAGAAGAAATATTCAACAATGCAATGTTAGACTAGCCCAAGATAAGTCTTGGTGTTATTCAATTAAATAACTTTTTTTTCCCACTGGATGTTTTTCACATTTAAAAAGTGTTTTTTTTCCTCATAATAATTTTTAAACGAGAATTAGTGCAAACAGTTTAACAACGCTCAATATGCATATTTATTTAATTCTAAGTAGTGAAATATTTAAAAGTATCAGTGAGATATATCCATATATCACTAACAGTGAGGGACTACTTTTTTAAGTTGTATTTGATTTGGACACTATTTAATTGTAGGTGTTGTCACGATTTATCATACATAATTACCAAAAAGAAATGTAGTAAAGATTAATAACTGCAAATGTTAAGAATACCTCTCCAATATTTTGAAATGTTTTTCCTCATTCTTTCTCTTGGATTTTCATTAGTTGAACTGAGCCAAGGAGACTAGTACAATGTCTTGCGGGTACAACTTTTGCCCACAAGGCATTGGAGCTGGTCACCTTGGTCCAAACTTAATTTTAGCATCTAAAGTATTTATTTTATCCTTTGCACTTTGTTAATTTCCGCACACTACACTTGCAGTTGCACTTGTTGTTTATTGGTGCTGTGAACAGTAGTCCCAGTTTGTTTACATAATTCCTGTATTGCCGGTTCTCCAAAATCAAACAAGAATCCAACGTAGTAATAACTTGTGTTCATTAAGCAAGCGCATATTTATATATTAGTTTGTGTGCATTAAGTCTGTATATCAAGTAATCAGGCTTAAGTATTAAAGTATTCAATGTGATGTTGTAAGAAGTGTTCAGCGTGCTATTCTCCGCCATCTTGTTTTCTTCAAATTCTCGACCGACCTTTAACCCAATTGTGTTGTTAAATCCGAATAACTAATATAGAAAACACTTTATACGTATAACTAATCCATGTCAGAACACCATTTCACATTTTATCGCGCATCTACGAGTTTAATCATCTGGAATTGGTTTCGAAAACACATCGTGCGTTTGAATGTCGTGACTGTGTTAACTATTGTTTACATCATAAC
>CM051029.1:10978714-11066214 GCA_027627225.1 Congeria kusceri | reverse complement strand
AGGTAAGTTATTGCTATTTATCTTCAGTTGAAATAGTACATATGTTTACAAATCAGAAGTAGGTAAATAGTTCGAAATGATGTTATAAAGTAAAACAAAATAGACGCACATACTTATATCGACATATAGTGTTGAACATTAATATGATTTTACGCACTGCCTAAATCCGGCAAACCAAACAGAAAATATTTATTAAAAATACATAGTATAATAGTATTTCTAAAGTTTGTGTTTACCTGATTAAAGTGTAAGTTTGGTAATTGCATTTTGGAAGTAAACGTACGCAATAAATAATAGACATGTTGTATAATTCTACAATATCTCTAAAAAAATGATGAGAAGACTACCTTGACCTAAATATACTGTACTTAATAAAGTGCTTTTCCACATTCAACATTCAGTGAAGTATTGCACAGAGTAAAAGAAAACCTTCCTATAAAATTAATTCTTTGAAGGAAGAAATTCGACTCTGTAAACTGAAATCGGAATGGTAACTTTGTTCCAGCAGTGTGTAGCTATGTATTCTGCATTATCCAAAGTCCAGTCCAGTTTGTTCCTAAATTGCATATGACAGCTTGACACAGCAAACCTTTCATAGCAGATTTACTTATGTAATTATCCACACGCTTTTGCATTTCAATTAAACATACACAGTGCTACAAAACATGATCAATGTTTTTTGTTTATTTTCAAAAGGAACAACACTCGATTACCGTTCAATCTTAAACACTGGAAACAACTATGAAATGTTTAGATTTAAATACAAATGTGTGAAATTTGCTATTCGATATTAAAGAGAAAATGCATGACAATGCATTTTAAGATGTATTCACAATCCTTATTTGTTAACATTTGTGAAGTTAAAGGTTGATGCGGCGGATATATTTCAATTATTTGCGAACGTTACGAGTGCCTTTGGCCATTATTAACTGTTACATTGTAACTTATTAAAATTCGTAATGTTCAGGTGGTTGCGAAAGTGTTATAAAATGCACGGATTTTCTAAGGAACGTCGAGCGAATTATTAAGAAATCATTTCGTATGAACATTATGAAAGGTACAATCTTACAGACGACGTTTTGTAAATCGACGTTTCCCGTATTATTTGGATGTGTTCGTTTTTATTTTGAACCATTCTTCCACTGAATTTTCCATAAAGTTAGATGACAAATATTTAAATATCAATAATTTAATTAAATTGTTAATTTGGTGTAGTTGGTTCACATAACAGTGACTTTTATACAATGTCCGCATTGGACTCGTAATAAAAAACTTACAATGCTATTTCATTTCAATTGCATTTATTATGTAAACGGTAGCCTAGCGTTGCGATTCATCATATGTTAAATCATTACTTCGTTCGAAACAAATACAAATAACACAATTTGATATGCTATTTGCTAGAGTCGTATATGAAAAACACCAAGTACATTAAATACATTTAATTTCTTAGATCGTTTTACGGTAGTTCAAAACAAGTTATTCGCAAACTTATTGATTTAAAGGGTGTTTTACCGATGTAACAGGAAATCTTACATCAGTCTAAAGAATATTGAACAAACTATATCTGGCGATATTTGTCTTCTATCATATATCATATAATATACATAAACTAATTTACAATTACAAAACCAACAGTTATCTTAGTTATCGGAGTTGTAACGGCTGCGACTATGCATGAAAACTTGATGAATTGATTACTATTAGCCTTTGAACTTATCTTTTCCATTATGCGCTATTTGTCGAGTGGCATCGAGTCGTTGTGTTCAAGTATTTTCAGATTTCATCAAAGAGGCTATGTATCATGCGAATATGTGCGTTTGATTGCACGATGTTGCCACGTAGACGATCTCGCTATAACTGATTTAAACAAACTACGTTCTTCTTTAAAAAGAGACCATCATGAACTCCAGAAAACAGGGCTTTATGTCCGTCAGGGAAAGAAATACTCCACTGTTCGATAGAATGCGTAGCACTTATAATAATCGCGTGCGTTGGCGATACGTATTGGGTGCGCACGCGATAGCATTTGGGTCCGTTACCAGTGGAATCAAGTGGATATAAGTAACACGGATTGGGACATGATGATTCGGGATATATATTAACTGTGTTTGATGTAACATTTATAATGTATCAATAAGTATTAGATTAAGGAGAGTAGTAGGTCATATTATAATAATCTCCATCATTGAGGGCTGCTTCAAATGGATCATTTAATGGCAGTACATATACACGATATAGAACCTGTAACTAGGTAGCCACAATGGGGCCCATGCGCTGTCGATATAACCTGATGTCTAATTATTTTACACTGTAACTATATTTATCTCTACTAATCTGCATGTAATTTGCAAAGACGGTTATACGTTGTTGTTGTTGTTTTCTTCTGCTGTTATGCCCCCGAAGAGACCTTCGGGGGCATAAAGTAATTTCATCGTCTGTTCGTCTGTCCATCTGTCCGTCCGTCCGTCACCCTTCTTTTGCGGAGCATAACTCCATTAGTATTTAAGGGATTCGAATGAAACTTCATATAGTGATAGAAGACGATGAGCGCAAATTTAGAGTACAAGGACCACAACTCTTTCTTCAATATTTATGGAGTTATTGCCCTATGTTTGATTTTCTTGTTCGAAGCATATCTCCATTAGTATTGCTGAGATTCAAATGAAACTTATAATGACAATGAAAGAAAGTGCAGAGCACAAGAATCACAACTCTGTCATCAGTATTTTCGGAGTTATTTACCCTTTGTTTTATTTCCATATATAAAGAATTGATGGTCTTGTGCGTATCATAAATCCGTCAGTATTGAAGGGATTCAAACGAAACGAAAGAGTTATTGCCCATTGTTTTATTTTCTTGTGCGAAACATTATTTTTTTGTGCGGAGCATACTACCATAAGTATAGGAGGGATTCAAATGAAACTTCATAGAATGGTAGAGGACAATAAAAGGATTTTCAGAGTACGCGGAAAATAACCATTTTTTCAGTATTACCGAGTTATTGCTCTTTGTTAAATATTCTTGTGCAGAGCATTACTCCATTAGTATTTTAGGGATTCAAATGAAACTACATATCATGATAGAAGACAATGAGAGGAAGTGCTGAGTATAAGGACCATAACTCTTTTTTTCAATATTTATGGACTTATTGTCCTTTGTTTATTTTTTGTGCAGAACATAACTCCATTAATATTGAAGGTATTGTAACTAAAACCACATCTATTGATAGAGGACGTTCAGAGAGATTGCATAGTACAAGGACCATAATTCATGCTTCAATATTTACGGAGTTATTGCCCTTTTTGCAGATGAATACTACTTTAGTATTGAAGGAATTTAATATAACACCACATATATTGATAAGAGGACATTGAGAGGAAATGAAGAGTACAAGGACCATATATATCTTTTCAATATCTATGGAGTTAGTATTGAAGTGATTTCAAATAAAACAACGTTTATTGATAGAGGATGTTGAGAGAAAGTGCAGAGTACAAGAACAATAACTCCTTTTGTAGGAATCGTCATTTTTGCCAACATGTAACTGACATTGTGTTGTCTTCCTCTGACAAGCATATGTTCCGGGGGCATACGTCACATCCTGTGACAAGCCTTGTGTTTTTATATTTTGCACTTGTACTTCTCTTTCAAAATAAAATCACAAACTTATTTATAGACTGACCTCGATGTGGCAAAAATGAAAAAAAAGTATACTATGGTGGCGAACTTCGGGCTTACAATACAATTGTCGTGAATATTTACTAGTATTCATGAACAGTTGTCATAGTTTATACTGTATTTTTAATGTCCTTTACAGTTACGATCATCATTATATTATGGAAAGGTTCACGCTATGAAATGCATTGAAATACATTGCAATGCATACATATACAATTACGATTGAGATAAAATCTTTTGCGCAAAAGTTGTTATGGTTCTAAGGCGTTTGGCGATTCGCAAGAGAAATAACCTTATTTCTTGGCAATTATAAATGTAGTAGTGGGCACAAGTTTGACGTCTTTCTTGATATTTGATTGGATTATTTTTTTGCAAACATCTTATCATCTAGGATTAAATGATAATATTTTAAATGTTGGACATATTTCTAAAGACAGTTCTATAAATGCCTTCTCTTTTTTAATAAACGTGTGAGCAACAAGCGTAAACAAGTTAAAAAGAAAAATGTAAACATACCACGTAAATTTAGTCGCATACTTTCTTTAAATGACTGTGAATGTGCTAATATTATTCAATCCTACACGGACTATTATCTTAAACCGTTCATTAAGAGTGTACAGAACAAAAAGTGAAATCGTATACAAATACATTTTTGTATTAAAGGAATTGATTTAATTGATCTTCCTAAAATATGCAATGATTAGAACGTACGAATTTAGAACCTACTTATTTTCGTAATACTCAAACACCACTTATTTGTTACAAATACAGTATACCAGTAAGGAGTATTGTTTTTAATTATAATTCTGTTACCACCGATAAAAATGTATTGGAAAACTGTCCTACATCATGAAAATGTGTTCATTCTAAATATGTGTACAAACCTGTTGGTCATGTAATTACAGGTGATCTTAATTTTCTTAAAAATAAAAACCTTCGAAACTTGCTTCGCAAAGGCCATAAATTTCCACTTCTAATGTCTCTTAATGTTAACATTAACATTAAAGAAATTGAAGTATCATTATATGAAAACTGTAAAACAAAAAAAAAATGGCGCAGAAATGAAAATACAGATGTATCTAAGTGTTATGAATGGAAGAAAGAAGTATTGTTTATGGCCGTTAATACAGTATGCTTTTATAATAATAATCATATTGCTTTACAACATAAATCTCAATTCAAAAATAAAACACTTTGTAAATTACTCAAAGATCTTCAATCTAAATTCGTTTTGGTTACTGCAGATAAAGCGGCGAACAACATAATTATGACGAATAGTTTATGTTCAGACTATGTCAAGGGAACTATCTCAAACGACATCATATACTTCATACAAAAAAGACTTTAATGAAATTATTTCCGAACATACTACTGAATGCAGTAAATGTAATTTGAAAATCAATAATAATAACATGAATTTACTGGATTCCTAAACTCCATAAAAATCCTTATAAAAGTCGTTTTATAGCAAATTCGGTGTCATATAACACTAAACAATTATCAGTTTACCAGACTTATGGCCTGAGTGGTATTAGATATCACCTTACTAAATACTGTGATAAAGTTTATGAGAATACAAACATTAACTTATTTTGGTCAATACAAATTTCGTCTGAAGTTATTAATAAAATTGAAAGCAAACATTTCAAAGCGTCCTGTGTGAGTACATATCAAGTGTCTTCATTGTATACAACTATACCTCACGGTCTTATTAAAAGTAAAATTGTTTCGCTTCTTAAAAGACAAACATGCTCCTACCTGGCTTGAACTACTAATACAGCATGCTTTCAGACTTTCGATGAATATATTATTTTGACTTGCTTAGATTTATGCTCAATTATAACTATAAATAGTTCAACCAATAATTGGTGTGCCAGTGAGTACTAACTGTGAACCGCTTATAGCTGATCTATTTCTATATTGCTATGAACGGGATTTTATGTTTGGTGTATCAGAAGATAAACAATAAAATTTGATTCAATGTTTTAATCAGACTAGTAGATATATTGATGATATATTAAACAAAGATAACCATGTCTTTGAACAAAATATCTAAAACATTTACCCTAAAGAAATTTCCTAAAATAAATCGTGTTCATCGTATTCATATGCTGCATTCCTAGACTATCATCTAACTATTGATACACTGGTTTTAACACCAGAGTTCATTAGGTTATTTTTGCTTCCAATTTGGACTATCAGAAAGATATAGAATAGCAAATTAAGTTTTATTCAGTTTAAAATAAAGATATGCAACAAAGCTATGTAATCTGAAAAAGAACTATATGATGCTATGTTTTTAAATCTTTTTATAGAAATGACGAGATGTACTTGATGCTTGTGTTTTTGTTTCATTTCATCGTTCCTCAGAATATTGCAATTCTGCTACTCTGATTTGCATCTAGCCATTGAGTAATTAATTAAATTGTAATTTAATTGAATAATATTCTCTTTTATTGCTGTTTATTTTGCATTGCGGTGCTATGAGATTAATTTTTATTTACTTTTACATGTTTTGTGAATAATTCTGGGCCAAGTATGAGGTTCGTGCGCACATAAACCGGTTTAAACCCCTAATGCATTGCATTGACCGTTTCAAGGCGGTGACTCCAGTTGTATTCATGTGTGTTTTGTGTTTGCTATGTGTTTGTGTGATGTGCTGTGTATTTTGTTTGCAATTTGTCGCTTGCCTTAAATAATGGATCTGGGGCTGCTAGTGCGAGTTTTCTTCTGCTGTCGCGACTGTAGTTACGGTTTATTTATATTTGATAGGCAGTTGTTGAGTTGTTTTTACAGGCGTTTTTACTTTGTATTTTTTTGCGTTATCCCAGTGAACCAAAAATAAAGTAACCTACGTGCTCGGAATACGTTGCTTGAATGTGCATATAACAATTTTTGACCGGTTGGAAATATTGCATGTGCGTTATACTATAATTATCCACAATGAAATTACAAAATTCAACACATTGGATATCAGATTATTTGGCGGTCATCCATTGCGACACGGTTCGAATCAAATGCATGTTGTTTTTATTTTGCAAATGACAATTTTACCTTTAGGTAAACATATATTAAAACCATTTCATATTATTTCATGATGATACAAAACATGATGAATGCAATAATTTAGCGTTCCTTTTTAAGGCGTGGACATTAAATTGCAGATACATCAGACATACAAATAGAAAATCAAGTGGGCGAAATGCATTATGTACTTTTGAGCAAGAATCTTGTACTTTTCATTTTATTTAACATTAGCGCCAAAAAATGTTGGCTCTTTAAACAGTGAACAATGATTACACAGTTTGCATAAGAAATAAACAAAAGCTGTTTAAAAGTACACTGTACTCCCTTAAAATCGAACTCTCTGAAAATGCTTAATGTGCACAAATTCTCAGTATGACGGAACCTCCGAATATCGAACAGTAGGATGGTAAATCGCGTTGTTTCGGAGTACAAATTGACCTCTGTAAAACGAACATGCGTGACAATATGATGTTATCGATTATCTTTAGCGCGCGATTGTATTGCCGCAGGGTGATTGCACGCGTAATCCAATACTTATGGGCAACAGTTCGACATCATAAAAATAGGGCTCCAGATAAAGAATCATACTTCTACAATGTTAGCAGAGTGTTAAAATGTCTGAGCCACCTTCTAAACGTCGACGGGTATATTCACCGATACATGTAATCTGATTTGTGACCTTCATTTGATTGTGCGGTGTGTTAAAATTGATGTATGCTGGTTTGGTATTATGTATTATTGTATTTTGCCTTATACTCTCAGTTAACCGAAACACCCTGAAAACCGAACATTTGGTACGGTCCGGTCGGCGTTCGGTATTGAGAGAGTACACTGTACTACATGATTGCAAAACATTATTTCTAAGATATCATACGATAAACGTATAATAACATAAGTTAACTGTATGTGCAATTATCCCACCCACAATGCACACTCATTAGTCATGTGTACGTTATTTTTACGAATAGTTCCAGTACAACAGGTTCAACTGGTAAACGGCACAGTCACTGATGTCCTTGCACGTGAAGGTCAATTAACACATCTTTCCTGCACTGCGTCTGGATATCCTGCACCTAACATTGTATTTGGAATATTTGATGCTGGCTGCAGTTTACCAGGAGAAAATGTAGCTATGGGAAATGTCACCTCGCAGTTCGTAAGCACTACAGAAACAATCGAAGTTATATCAACATTACATTTTGTCCCAAACCGAACACACATCAACTACACCTTGTGTTGCGCCGCTAATAACTCAGTCGACGAAGCTTCTAAATGGATTTTGTCAAACAACATACGTCTAGATATCCATTGTACGTACCATATGTTTATGTTTTGTAAATTGAGTAACATTACGTGGTAATAGCATGGTCTAGCGCAATGACACACCATATACACTGGAAATCACAAACGTTATGGTGCCTACAATATGAAATGTTGAAAATGCTACTTGGAATCAAGCGTTCGCTGTGGATATTCTTTGTAAGTGTTACATTTCAAATCATGTAAAAAATAAACCAGTACACGTATGCATCAACGTTTAGGGAAGATCTAGAGGAAAATAGCAGGACGATGAACCATGATCCTTTTTTATTCCCCCAATTGGGCTGGTCAACACAGAAATCTTGAATATCTTGTGAATCTTTTTTTTTAACATATTCAATGACAATTGAATAGACTATGCATACCAATTAATTAGAAGTATTAGGCACATAAAAACCATGGAATTAGCAAATTGTTAGAAAAGGTGAACACACTGGTCCGGCTTTTCATCCTGCTCCGTTTAAGGACCACCCTGTACCTTTTGTGATCTTTATTTTTAGTACAGTTATTTATATAACAATTGAATTAAACTGGCCTCAATTTATAACATATATGCATGCTTTTTTATTATTATTTCATGCGTCGTATCGACCTTGTGAATATGATTTAAATACTGACTTTGAAATTGTTACACAGTTCCACTTTCCACTCCGGAGATAGTTTACCATGGAAACGACGCGTTCTCTATTAAAAACGCCAGGATTGCAGTAATCAGGGGCAAACAATATATTGTAACTTGTATCAGCGAATCGAATCCCCCGGCTAGGATACGATGGATAAACCAAACACCAGACAATGCATCTCTGCTTATCCACACAGTCAATGATACATACCCAAATCAGACGTGTGAAGCTACCAATACCATGAGGCCCACTGGGTACACAGAACAAATCGGCACTGGTAACACAACACTTGCAATCAGTGTACTGTGTAAGTATGTTTCTTAGAAGTATGTTGTTAACGAGGATTGTTGTCTTAACAAGATGATTCAGTGTAAAAGTATACCAGTAATTTCGTTCATTTGTTGTAGTTCCTCCAGACCAACCAAGGCTTTATTTTAGACAATCATGTGGCAATTCTGTTAATGACGATCGGATTACACAAAACATCAGCGTGGTAGCAGGACACAATCTCACAATTAGATGCGAATCTACAAGTCGACCTGAATCTACCTATGAGTGGACTACTCCCAGTGGCAGCACAATTTCAAACGCCCTTCACATTGCAAGCGTGAACAGTACTCACAAAGGAGCATACACCTGCACTGCAAACAACATTATGCGATCAACATTCGACGACAATGATGTTTATGGGAACTCATCATATGAACTTTTTCTAGATGTTTTGGGTATTAATAAACATACATTTTCATATATTTACATCGCGATGTCTACATGTAATTTTCTGCTCAATTATAGCTGTTGTTTTCCACATTATCTGCCTTGTAGAACCGCCCGTCATAAGAGAAATTACGAATGAGACAGTGTTATTGAACGAAGAATTAAACATCACATGTCCTGTTCAAACTGGAAATCCTAAGGAGACATACGTACAGTGGACAGGGGAAGGCATTGCAACACATCCAAATGAGACGATATTCATAGCACAAATTGCTTTAGCTCACGAAGGATTCTATACATGCTCTGCTTCCAATAACATGACACCGACTGGTTGTGGACCAATCTCAGAAGAAACAACACAGCGTATCTACGTTGATGTGCAGTGTAAGTTGGTTTTCTTACTAGTTCATAGGACATACGCTATAGTGCCTGGAATGTCGTTTATATGAACTTATTCACATATGTTCATATTTAAAACAAAATCTCATTAAATGTCTTAACTTTAAAAGCTAAAGCATCTCAGAAATAATATAAAGGTACACTAGCATAAACTACAACCGTTGGGATCAAACGCTGGTCTCTGTAACTATTCGGCCATTCCGGCTTACAATCATTAATGTGTATTTTTAAACGTTAAACATTTAAATGTTAGTGAAACACGTGTTTTCCAAAATCGTTACAAATGCTTAAAGGCGCTAACAATGTTTTAAAAGTGCAACTGATCATTTACAAAATCAGAACTAACGCACACATACAATAAAGCATCCTGAGCGAAAACCCTATAAACATCACCATAACATAAGTGGTATTTGAAATGTTTTAAATTCCGGTTTGAGTTAACGTGTTAAACACTACAAAACTAGCCGATGTGCCTCGAGTTTTATTTAGGATATTGTGAATATCGCCGAATATTAACGGTTAATAGTCAGATGATATTCGCGTTGCCACCGTATTCGGCAAGTTAATAAACTATTTTGTAAATAAATTTACTTCTAGTATTTTACAATAAACAGTATCCACCAATTAAATTGGTAATGGCGAAGATTACATACCATACAAACACAGACAATATAATGGCCGTTTGAATTGTTCATTCTGTATATGACCATTACATCTTTTGGGTGGCTTTAATAACTGTTTGCATTTTAGTTGAGGTTGTCCATAAAGGACATTATACTGCCGATATATTTCTGTGTCAGAATTGTTATTTTGCTTTTTTATATATAATGTTTTTTGGTGTTTTTTGGTTGGGTATCTATAACAGATTAATTGCCAATTTTCCAATCTGCGAATAGGTCTCTTAAAAGGGAAATATAGATTAAATGCTTTTGACCTAAGTCAGATTGCCTTTTTTTGTCTGAAAGTGTATTATTATTTTTTTGACAGATGAAGCCAACATATCCGAATTCTATGAACGACATTTCGCGGCGGGAACACCCTCGCTTGTCACGATCAACCAATCAATGCCATTGGAACTCATATGCAATGTTACTAGTGACCCAATGTCGAATATAAGCATCAGTTATTATGGTCATATGAATGAATATGAAGAAATGAAAGCGATGAATAATGGCTATTATGCTGTCTACAAAGTTCATAATGCATCTTGTGAATATGATATGGGAACATATAAGTGTTCAGCTGGCAATAAACACAACGCAGTTTCAGAAGAGAAACAAATTGATGTACTCATAAGATGTAAGTAAGGTGTATAATTAACTTGAAATATTCTTTGTTCAACACACGTATCATGGTTCACTAAATACATTATTTATTATATTTGTTCCAGGCTCCCCGCGATTATCCCTTGTCTCTGAACACGTGCGAAACATAACAAAACACATCGGCGAAACAGCAACGTTCATATTTAATGTGATTGCCTATCCAGCCCCAGATACGAGAGATGGGTATACATTGGAGAAACTGACATCAAATGATATCTGGGAAGTTGTATCGACTACCAATAATACCTCCGAAACATTTATCGGACGTCAGCAAACAAAGTATATTATTCACAACATACAGCCGGATGACTTCGGTCAATATAGGGTCAATATTTCAAACACTGTAGATGGTCAGCTTTCAGAGATGTTCTTTCTTATAGAGAGTGGTAAATAAATACAATCTTCATTTCAAATGCATGGCTTATGATATTGCAAATTTAATGTAAATTTGTATAACAAAAATGTTCCCCCAGATTATTAAGAATGTACACATAATACAGTTTTACGTCACGTTGTACGCTTTCTGTGGAAATTGCCGCAGAAAATGTTGTATGTATATAATTAAAAATAAATAACACGTTTTTTGTTCTATAATCAAAGTTGTAACACTCTAATTTCAGCCCGACCTTATGCCCCTTCAAACCTGAGAGTTATCCAAGGCTCGATAACGACGCAATCCGTGAAGTTGACATGGGAGCCAGGGTTTGACGGAGGAAAAGAACAACACTGTATTGTAAAGTACAGACAACTTAACGGTATATGGCGAAACGTTACGGTATACAAACGTGATTCGCATCTGCTTGAAGATTTGGAAGAGGGGGTTACCTACGAAATAAAACTGATTGCAAATAATGAAGTCGGGATGTCTGATGAAACAAAAACGATTCAAGTAACAACATTATCTAAACAAGGTAATGTTTATTTCAAATATAGTTTAACACCTTGCTTTTATCTGTGTAAATCAGGATGCAATAAAGATATATTTCTGTTTGGTTCAGTTGTGAAAGTTAGTAAAAAGAGTTTCACGAACTATTGATAGCATGTTTGAGAGATACATCCATTGCTTGTTACTTATATAGAATATTGATTGATTTCATAGAAAATTACACTTTACGCGCTTTCAGTTGTTTAATGAATATACACTTTAGTGACAGACCCAGTTGACCCTCCAGTTTTGACCTCTTTTTAATATCGAACCGATACCTTTTTTAAACATTGTTTGCATTAGCTATATAAAGTCGTTTTGTATGTATTAAAATGTCTACAAAATGTAAGGGTTACACGAAGTATAATTTACTGCAGAAAGCAATGGACTTTTGGTTATTATACATCTGAATGTGTTCATTATCAAGACAAGGTTTTGTTTATAAAGTACATACAACTGACAAGACACAATACGAATGAACATGAGTGCATATATTTTGTTAACTATAATTATGATCTAGATCGCGAGGAATCCAGTCAAGGATTATCTGCAGCAGGCGCAATTATTGTAGGAGCTGTAGTCGTTGCTCTGATTGCCATAACTGTAGTTGTGGTCGTAGTATTTAAGCTGAGAGGTATAGTTATATGTTGTTATCAATATAACTAAAAAAGTGCTTTTGCAACTTTATTAATTACTAGTAACAATATTATAGATGATTTAAATAATATGCCGTAACAAAACATGGGGAGTTGAGTAATTATTAATTGTATTAATACAATATCTTAAACTTACATTATTTATTTAGAAACACATTTATAATCGTTTTCTGTTTTAACACCAAGGCATAAACTTCGCCCAAGCCATCAGAAACAGGTTACGTAAACCAAGGTACCTGACATTTGATTCAAGTATAAATGATTATATATTTTCTATCGGTAGCAATGTTGTCGGATTTCACAGCTCAAAGCTTAAATTATTTAAAGCGGAATCTTATGAATTTAATAACAGTCATACACCTGCGTCGTGCGTCATTCATTGAATTAATTCACTAATGTATGTTATCTGCAATTATGGTACCATAGACATGAATTTATAATTGCATATTGAATGGAATTCAGGTTCCATATAAATGTACACGTTGCGAACAAGATTTGATTAAAATAAATATAACGGAAAATCACCGTAATGTAAATGATATTTTCAAGCATTAATTGTTTTTTACAGTAATCATTCAACCAAAGCAACCAAAGGATCCTCTTCACATCGGCACGAATATGTTAACCATGGTGAGTATATAGTATCCTCAATTGTATTGTAAGGCTTGGAATATTAGTATTACCATTATGGATTATTGATATGAGATGACAAGGAAATATTAATATCAAATCATTTACAATATTACGGCGTTCAATTGCGATATATGACAACACACTCAGCATGAGACTAAGTATGTGCATATTACTTCTTACATTCGTATTACATGTAAAATTGACGATATTAATGGTAAAGACAATATTATTATGAATACATTGTTATTATTTATTATACTACTGAATGGTGTTACACTAATATGAGCTCATATAGTTCTACTGAGATGATGAATTTTACGTAGGTGAAATTAAAACTGTCCAAGGGCATCATGCCTGCGAATTCAAAATGGACACAGTGACACCACCACCACCATTACCGACAATACAACCGACATTGCCAACTGAGATACAGTTTGGGGCATATCGCAGAGAGGAAGACATCCAATACAGCAACGTTCAAGGAAATGAGAGTCGAACATTAAATCTTCGTTTGTTACGGCAGGCAATAAAAAAGACTAACACTGAACCTGCTAAAGTCTATTCCGAATTTAATGTAATTATTATTTAATGCTTATTGTTATACAATTTCTGTCAAATCAAGCGTGAATGTGTTAAATGTGAACAAGTGAAGTTAGGTAAGAACTTTATATGTAAGCATATAAGGTATTGATAATGACTGGAAAGTCCATACCGTTCACAGTAATGCTGCAATTATGTTTTGTAAGGTTTTCCAAAACGATGTCATCACAAATACTCGTATTATACGCAAAACCTTATATTTTATAAGTTATACATGTACATTTTATTTCAGAAATTTCAGCGTGTACAAAAGTACCAAACGCAAGCAGCACAAAAGACTTGTAACATCTCCAAAAACAGATACAAAACCATATACCCTTGTAAGTAAAAAGTATGACTCCATTTCTTATAATAACCTCGAAAGCGCGCATTTAAGATGAAAACACTTTTGTGAGTTGCGATTCATTTCGTGTATATGCGTATGCGTTGTTCTAACATGTATCACATACACGAAAACATGTGTATTGTAGATGACTTCAACCGTGTCGTGTTGCCATCTGTAGATGGAAGAGAAGATACAGATTTTATCAACGCGAGCTACATAAACGTAGGAAAATTGTATAGAATCATACTTATTTTTATCTTATTACGCTTATTATAGTTTCCAGTTACAATTTCGAAACGCATGTATGATAGTGTATATTATCCAATGACATTCTGATACGGATTTCACACACGGTTTGTATGTTGCAGGGATATTATAGGTCTTCTCGGTATATCGCTGCACAAGGTAAACGTGAATATTGTGTACAACTAGGCTGTATTTCCTTAAGATTCACAGGTGCGAGCTTGTTCTATTAAAGCATGTATGCAAATATACAAATTAATCTCACACGGGGTTCATCAAATATACACATAAATCTTACATGGGATTCATCCAATATACAAATTAATACCACACGGGGTTTATCTAAAATATTTTGACTATTTAACAGTCATCACAGCAAGTTCCGATTAGATTTTAAGCTATATAAGTTAATAATACTTTCGTCGGTTGTCCGGGGAGTTCGTAGAGTGCTCAAATAGTGTTTGTTTGGCGTAAAGAATATTTACAAAAAACTACATAATTAAATAAATACACTTGTATTTGTTAAAGTTGAGTAATATATTTTAAATGAACGAAAGTATAAAGTATGGTTGTAGGAGTTATTCATACAACATGATCAAACAGCGCAACGCACGAAGGACGGAGCAGTTTGACCCGGATTACAACGTCATGCGCACATAACGTCGCTATTTCTCAAAATATTCTCCAGACGGCGGAACATATTTTCTGTGTCGAACTACCCACTGCATACTGATTTTTCTGTACCATTCACTTATTTCACTTATCACGTATTTACTTATTTTGTATATGTTGTTGTTTCTGAATTAGGAAAAATTTTCATAACCTTGCCCGCACAAGTCAGACTTCGAAATTATACTGGCACAGATTGGAATACACGGATCATGCTAAATCATTTAAAAATCGAGAAGTGACGTATCCTCGCAGCGATGAGCTGGTGGAATGTCCTTATGGCACAGCATTTTTTCCCAAAATATTCATTTATTTTTGGATGATTTAATAAAAGCTCTACCCTTATAACCTTGTATAAATTATGGAACTGGTGTTTATGAAACATTGTTGCCATATATGTTGTTTTATTTGAATGGCACATAATATATAATAATATCATTTAATTTACTGTAATAAAATAGAATTACTACCTTAAAGCATACTTCCTGATAATATGTAACGTTCACCATGCGTGACACAATATAACACGCTGAAGCAGCATTCATGTGGAGTTAAACGGGAAAACGAAGAAAGAGAGTGGGCATCAATTTATTTGCTTACCAGCGTCATTTCAAACTATTAACCGACAATGTTAGTTAGATATAACCCGGGAAAAAACGGAAGACGAACATCCCTTAATTAATAAGTCATATGTGTCCGTACCATTCATTCAGAGATTTATTCTAAAGATGATTACCCTTAATCGCTCCGTATGAACGTCAAACGTCGTCATTTTAGTACACTTGTGAAACACACTGTGTATCGGTATTCTTTGTTAATTTCACGTCATAAACTGTTAAGAATTGGGACATGTTTGACAAGATTTGCGGAGATTTAACAAAGAAGTGTTTTGAAATTTGATTTACTTTTGATAAATTCTAATGAAACTTTGAAGTGCTCCGTACTTTAGTAGTTTCGTTGCTAAGACTATGCAAATAAAGAAACTTTAGCGTAAGAAGATGATCAAAATAAACAATATTTTTAGAAATATATTGTTATACACGCACACAAATAGACATCTTACGATAATCATATTTCATTTTACAACACCAATTTACGCACTTTCTGGACAACCCTGAAGCATGTACGTGCACTAATCACTATGTGAAGAATGCAACATAAGTATCTTTCCCCATTGTGTTGAGTTCAAACTTAATATCCAAATTAGATACTTAAAATACATATTGTAATCTGTATTTTAATGGAAGTTTTTTTTAACAAAGAATATATGGTAAAATCTGTTTTAAATGTCACTTGTTCAAATAAGTGTTAAAACATAATAATTTAATACATTATGTCATGGTGTTGCTTGTCTTTTTTACGATTGCTATTGATTACAGGTCCGCAGGCGAATACACTCGAAGACTTTTGGAAAATGATTTTGTCGGAAAATATATCTGTTATTGTTATGCTAACAAATACAGTCGAGGGTGTCAAGGTAATTGTATTTGTATTTACCAACAGCTGAAGCACATGAAATCAGGAAACAAACTGTTTGTGCATGTAAATATTTATGTAATGTTATACGTTGTTACGCTATTTTCACTCTCCCTGAATATGCATTAAAATCTAATAAATGTATTTCATTATGATCAAATGCTGACGTTCGTCCCAGTAGCTATATCTACATTTCAGTTCATAAGCATCAAACTGTATGTGATTTTAATGAGATTGCGATGAACATTGCAACATGATTTCAGAGGAAGTGTTTCCAGTACTGGTACGACAACAGCGGACGGTTCGGTGACTACACAGTTAGAACGACAAGCTGTCAGACATATGCGAACTACGTCGTTAGGCAGCTGGAATGCATAACGGTAAAACTTATTACACCAATAATGTACCGGGCATGTTTGCTTACATGTTAGGGTACAAAATGCTTAGATTGTTCTCCGGTTCGAAACGTTTCATAGCGATCTCTGGTATAAAATCAACGTCATGTCAAATGAGTCTTAAAGTATTTATTTGGCTTTTAGTAGTTGAAAATGATTTTACTGCGTGT
This sequence comes from Congeria kusceri, assembly GCA_027627225.1. Taxonomy (NCBI): domain Eukaryota; kingdom Metazoa; phylum Mollusca; class Bivalvia; order Myida; family Dreissenidae; genus Congeria; species Congeria kusceri. The sequence continues at coordinate 11,049,030 of CM051029.1, read as the reverse complement.
TTGTGTTCATCTTAAGCTGATATATTTTTTATGAAAATACGATTGTGCGTGTACGATTGAATACAGATTGCATAATGTAAACATTAAATTGTTAAATTTGTGTCATGCGAGTCAATTGCATTTTCACATATTTACTTACTAAAACCACTACTCCGATTTTCCATAGTACATTTTTTGAATAACGGATTTAGTCTAACCCAAAATTCATCAACTGAATGTTAATGTGGCTGTTTATCATAAGCTATGAGTCAATACTCACAATTATTTATATTCATGACTCAGATCGTTTTGACTGACACACACATAGAACATATTTCGTATAACAAATTCAGGAACATTCCGTGAAGAAACACTGTGTGACGCATTTTCACTTCACAACTTGGCCGGATAAAGATATCCCGGACACCTCGTTGGCAATGATTCAATTCTGGAACAAGATTCGAAACCATGCCATTGTTACAGCAGCACCAATGCTCGTGCATTGCAGGTTGTAAATGGTTTGATATCACAGATATTATGTTATAAGTGCCTATGTTATTTGTTAGAATGAAAATATTATTGTCACCGTTTTCTTTTTTGTTAAATTTTAACAAGATAATTGTTAAGGTAAATAATTATATTGTTTCGACAAACTATTAATACATGAAATGTAAAATTTAATTAGCATTTGAATTTAGTCACGTTTTAGTTTTTATATTGTCAATGTACAGATGTATGCACATCGCACGGTGGCAACCAACGCTGCTTGAAATGAATGGCTTTATATTTGTTTGTTGATGTTGGTTGTTGGTGTTGTTTTTTTTCTTCGAAAAATATTGTGATTGATTGTGATACATTACGTGTTAACTGTATGTCCGGTTTGGATTTACATGAACTTGGACACAGTATTTTTTAACTTTGCATTATGTGAATAGCGCCGGTGTTGGCCGTACGGGAACGTTCATCGCCCTGGACTATCTGTACGACCAGGGGATTGCTGAAGGAAAGGTGAATGTGTATGATGCCGTGGATACACTGAGGGATCAGCGGATGTGTATGGTGCAGACAAAGGTACTTATGCAGAGTACATAAATGACCATATCACAATCACATCTAGTTCAACAGTGCATGTACAAGAAGATCGTTCAAAAACTCGTCTCTATTTTAAGTGAAGTGCAATAAAAGCATTTAAGATGGTACTGATAATTATATGACGCACAGCTAATAAGACATGGTCATCTGAAACAATCGTGTGCGGTTTATGTATGAAATCGGTGAATGCAAACAACGCTTTTTGCAGCTCAGCAACAAAACTAATCGACATATTAACTGTTTCGTTATCTTCGTTATATACATTTCTGGAATAATAAATAATACATTATTTTAACATTGAGAGACTTCGAGTACGAATTGTAAACAATGTTATGATTGCTTTTCTCAAATTGATCCGTCATGTGTGTATGCATGATTGTATATATAGGAGCAGTACCTTTACCTGCACGAGTGTGTCTGTGAGACCTTGTGTCCCATCGGTGTAGTGTACAGATCCGAGGAGATTAGTGACTTGAGCACCTCCACAGAGTTCGTGAAATATATCGAACAGGAATTTGAAGTATGCTAATTTAGTATAATATTTCGCATTTTGTTTTGTGTACTGATGTAATAACATTGCTATATGCATTTATAATTGTCTCCGAAGTAAACAAAACTATTGAGACACTTCAGCTAACTAATGAATAACATAGGGGCATATCATGTATTTTAATTCACTCATATTAGCATGTTAAAATGCGATCAAATAAACGGCATACCTTGATAGAATCATGTGTTCCCTTAAATAGAACCCAACTTGGACCACATCTCCTATAGATGATATAAAATGCAATATATGGCTGAAACTGGTGCGTGAAGACAACATTGATCGTCCACTTACTTGGCTATCTTTGAGTCTTGAGTTATGTGACATATTAATTTATTTTTTACGTTAGAACCATAACTTAGAATATGACCCACATTTTGATTCATTGCGCGCGTATGTACACCATTGGGCCATGTGCATAGTTTTTTATGCATATATGATATTGATAATTACATATTACGATAACGCGATGTTCAAGATAGCCATACATAGCGTCAGTCAAGAACATGCTATGTATGATTGTTTCACGTAAAGTGTGGAATACAGCCCTTTTATTCGTCCGTTTTTATATATAAAGTATAAAGTATGGTTGTAGGAGTTATGCAGGGATATACAGACACATGCAGCTTCCGACTGTGAGTATGCCAATGCACCAGGAAGAATATCGCATGAAAACATCCGGAAGAATCTCGATGATTCAGTTGTACCCGGTTAGTAACCTAGTTCATCTTATTTACAAATAATTATTTTGTTTTATTTAAGCATCCAAAATTATATATACCATGAAAATAATATGTGTTATGATATGTCTTTACTTCCTTCCCGTTTAATAGTTAGACCAGCAATACGTGTCTTCTTTACCATTGTTTACCCTAAACAGATTCAATAATTTATATTGTATTAAGTCGTCGAAAACAGTAATAACCGGATAAATACAAAAAGAAGGATCAATGCACAAGGCTTATACACATAATTTGTATTCCTTTCAGATGACAAATATAGACCTATGCCGAATATGCCTTGCCAAAACAGCTACAACAACGCCGTTTATGTTTCAGTTTGTAATTTATATCATTTATTTACCACATATACACTATTATTACTACAGTTTCAGTTTAAACCTATTTGTTTTAGCTCGATTGCATCGAAAGCCTAAGGTTTACTGAGACTCTCTGGAGTCCGTTTTCTGGGTAGAACCACTACTTGGTGTCTTTGAGAAAGATTCTTGGGTATGTTTCCAGAATTGGGGATCGAACCCGGGACCTCCCGATCGCTAGGCGGACTCAATATCCGCTACGCCACCGCGACCTATACTACAATTATTGAACACTTGAATAGTGATACGTTTAAAAAACACGTGAGAGAAAATACAACAATTATTTTAATCATGCCAGCTTCCTTTAAAGGAATATTTATAACAATATAACGTTGTATTTATGTAAATTTAAACAAACTGCACCTTTAATTTCGTTGATAAGGTAGTCATTGGTTTGCAGACCTACTTGCATAACAACAAGCTAATCCTGATACAGTATCCATTGGAAAAGACGAGTGTTGAATTTGTGAGACTGATAAGGGACCAGGCAGCGTCCAGTTTAGTTGTCTTTGGGGAGAAGAAGGTATTTCTTATTTGCGTTTAATATATCCGATACTAATGTTTGATGATTTGCTGTTGTCATCTAACAGTCTAAAATGCCATGTTTTGAGATTAAATTCTGTTTAAAGCATGTTTAACAATATGTTCAAATACAATCTTAGCCTAATAAATCTTAATATTATAACGTTAAAAATGGTACAAAAATTTCTTCACACATAACGTATATTGAATACATTGTATATGCTGTTTTCTTAGAACGAACAGTGCTGGGGAACGGGAGATTCCAAACAGCAATTTAACTCATTCACCTTGGAAACCCAATCAGTACAACAGATGAAGAATTTCACAAAACGTTCCCTGAGATATTCATACAGTGTGGAGGTATTTAACTGTGTGATCAATATGCTTGATGTGAATGAATTTTGTTCCTGACAAGTAACACAATCAGGAAAACGTTTTGGTTTCGAACGCGTCAAACACTTGTATTGAACGTATAGAGATTAAATGCAAGAACTATTTTGTCATTGCATGTAATTAAATGAAACGTTTACACATGTGTTTTAAACAACTCTATTTCTCTAATATGCGTGTTAAATTACTCAACATACCATAATACTTATTTGATGTAAAACAGAACATTGCCTATTCATAACCAATACATTAAATATGTATGTATATATTTGTACACGTTCGCATTTATACAAGGACGAGCACACCGACCTACGTCACTACGAGTTCACCTCGTGGCCGGACGTGTCCCGACTGTGCACGGTGGAAACGCTCCTGGACGTGTGGAAAGCAGTCACACAGGGAAACCCGCCTGGGCCGGTAGTCCTACAGTGCCGGTATGGCGTGAATTGTTGAAATAATATAAATAATATATTTCATGTTAGCCCTATTTCACAATAATAGGGAATTCACCATTGGCCTATTTACATCCTTCACAAACAATGTCATGCAAATGCGTTCATAACTGTTTGTTTAATATTGCAAACAAACAGACAAACCCATCCCCAACATAACATAATCTCATTGGGGGTAGTAAGGGTTTTAGTGTTTAATAATACAACGGTGGTTCTGAATTTTCGTATTGCTAGTTATTTAGGAATGACAATCGATAACACTGTAATTAAGTTATTGTAGTTTCATAGGTAGCAAAGTGATTGTTGTAATGTATACACGTTTCAGGGACGGCTACACACGTAGTGGCCTGTTTGCGGTCCTTTGGAGCGTCCTGGAGCAGATTAAAGTAGACGGCGAGGTGGCCATAGCGCAGGCGGTCAGGATGGTGCGACGTCGCCAGCCACAAGTAATCACGGACCTGGTACGTCATACGGATATGTATATTAACTATATGGGTAATCATAAGCTATATACACTACACTGCGACTAGTATGGGTATTTCGATTTATGAACAGTCAAAGGGAAGTAATCGAATGTTTGCTGGGATTACTGAATTTTCATTAAACATTTGGTTAAACTGTCGTGTTTAAAATAAATGTTGTTCAGCTAAAAGAACAATGACTCTACAGCCATAGGCACTTCTAACTATACCTTTTATATTTCGGTTTTCTAAAAAATGACTAATCGCATCGGTTTCCAATTTTGCACAGCTCCATCATACACAATTTCTAATACAGGTATGATACAAATTGAACGGTCTAGTGATCATTTATATTTCCTCGTGCTCTCTGGTGTTAAAATATAAATAAAGCGAAACTCCAGTTGTGTCAGCAGGAGGGACCTTTTATTAGCTGCTCGAAGTCTTGTATTAATGACAAGTGACCAATTGTCAACACCAATACACAGGGCATTACAAAAAAACATAAACATAAAACACTGGGTTCACCGCCTTGCAGCGGTCAATTCAAAGCATTTAGGGTTTAAACCTGTTTATGTGCGCACGAATCTCACACTTGGACCAGAATTATTCACAAAACATGTAAGTGTAAATAAAAATTAGCCTCATAGCATCTCAATTCAAATTCAAAAGCAATAACAGAGAATATTATTCAATTTAATTACCATTTAATAACACAATAGCAAGATGCAAACCAGAGCAGGTGCATTGCAACTTTCTGAGGCACGATGAAATGAAACAAAAAAAAGCAAGTATCAACAACATCTCGTTTTTTATAAAAAGCTTTAAAGACATAGCATCATATAAGTTAATTTTCAGACCATCATCATGCACGTTCAGGAAGAGGCCGTAATGTTGGGTGTAAAAAGCCAAATTACATAGCTGTGTTCTGTATGTTTCTTTAAACTGAATAAGACGTAATATATTAATTTCAGATCATCAGCATGCATTTCAGGAAGAGGCCGTAATGTTGGGTGTAAAAAGCCAAATTACATAGCTGTGTTGTATATGTTTCTTTAAACTGAATAAGACGTAATATATTATTCTACATCTTCCTGCTAACCCAGATTTGAAAAATAATTTAACTTAATGAACGTGGTGTTAAAACCAGTGAAAAAATCGGAAATGCTGTAAAATATTAAATGAAAGGTCACAATATATCCTAGATAATCTTACGCTACGTCACTGAGACGGTAAAAATATTTAAATGATGACGTAATCCAGAAACGCGCAAGGCACACGATGACGTCATAATTTTAAAAACGCAAGAAGTTAAAGCTACTTATCCACAATTTCAAACGACCAAATATGTAAACATGAAAGAAATTCAGTATCGAAAACTAATAAGCATGTGCTTTTTAATATAAGTGCATTATATCATTTTGATAAGAGTGTACTAAATTATTAAGTATACGTTTAGCATTTCCTTTAACATATTTACATTTGCGAAATGGTTTCAAAAATTCACTGTAAAATGATGGGTGGGATATTCCGTTACATAAGAACCATTTCAAATAAACATTGTATTTAGAAACTAAGACATTATATTTTTTATAGAATTTAGCATACAGCATACATTCAGCATCTGTATACGATGAAAACGATTTATTTAAGAAAAGTTCTTTAGGGTAAATGTTTTGGATATTTTGTTCAAAGAAAGGGTTATCTATGTTTAATATGTCATCAATATATCTACTAGTTTGATAAAAACATTGAATCAAATTTAATTGTTTATCTTTTGATAACTTAGCATAAAATCCCTTTCATAGCAATATAGAAATAGATCAGCTATAAGCGGTGCACAGTTAGTATCCATTGGAACACCAATAATTTGTTTAAATATTTTCCCATTGAAATCAACAAATAAGTTATCCAGAAGAAAGGTAATGGCTAAATCTAAGCAAGTCCAAATAATATATTTATCAAAAATCTGACTAGTAAAGAGTGCTGTATTAGTATGTATAGCCAGGTATGAGCATTTCTCTCATCAAATGTTTTTTTTCGATAAGCGAAACAAGTTTATGCTTTAATAAGACTATGAGGTAGGGTGGTATACAATGTAGAAAAATCATATGTACTCACACAGGACGCTTTGTAATATTTGCTTTCAATTTTATTAATAACTTTAGACGAATTTGTATTGATCAAAATAAGTTAATGTTCGTATTATCATTAACTGTATTGCAGTATTTAGTCATGTGATTCCTAATAGCACTCATACCAGAAATCAGGTAAACTGATAATTGTTTAGTGGTACATGACACTGAATTTGCTATAAAACGACTTTTGTATGGAGTTTTATTGAGTTTAGGAATCCAGTAAAGTGATGGTAATTTCATGTTATTATTATCGATTTTAACATTAAAATTACTGCATTCAGTAATATGTTCGGAAATAATTTCATTACAGTCTTGTTTGTATTCAGTATATAATGTCGTTTGAGATAGTTCCCTTGAAATAGTTAGAACATAAAAAAATCGTCATATTATAATTATGTTGTTCGCCGCTTTATCTGCATGATCCAATACGAATTTAGATTGAAGATCTTTGAGTTTGTTTGTTTTTGAATTAAGATTTATGTGGTAAAGCAATATGATTATTATTATAAAAGCATATTTTATTAACGGCCTTTAGTAATACTTGATTCTTCCATTCGTAAATCGCAGATACATCTGCATTTTCATTTCTGCACCACTTTTTACAGTATTCGTCTAATGATACTTCTATTTTGTTAATGCAATTGTCACAATTAAGTCAAGTTGGAAGTCGAAATTTAGGGCCTCTGTGAAGCAAGTGTCGAAGTTTTATTTTTATTTTTAAGAAAATCAAGATTCCCTGTAATTACATGACCAACAGGGTTGTAAATGTATTTAGAATTAACACATTCTCATGATGTAGTACAGTTTTCCAATACACTTTTTATCGGTGGTAACATAATTGTAATTAAAAAACAATACTCCTTACTGATTTATTGTATTTGTAACAAATAAGTGGCGTTTTAGTATTACGGACATAAGGTGGTATTAACTTACGCACATTCTTATCGTTGAAAATTTTAGGAATGTCAATTAAATCGATACCTTAATTACAGAACTGCATTTTAATACGATTTCTTTTTTTGTTCCGTAAACTCTCGATGAACGGTTTAATATAATACTCAGTGTAGGATTGAATAATATTACCACAATCATAAAATGGGTCAGATTGAATTAAAATACTTCTATTAATTTTCAATATTTCTTAAAGAAGAAACAGCAGGGGAATATAAAGTACTTAAACGTTTATGTTTTCCAGCATTTTTAAATAAAACGTAACAGTCATTTAAAGATAGTATGCGTCTAAATTTACGTCGCATATTTCCATTTGTCCATTTACCGTGTGAACGCTTGTTTCTCACACGTTTATAAAAAAAAAGAGAAGGCATTGATGGAACAGTCTTTAGAGATATTTCCAATATATAAAATATTATCATTTAATCCAAGAGTATAAGCTGTTTTCAAACATTTAATCCATTCAAATTCCGACATACATCTGTATTTAACTTGGTATTGACAGACGTTGCATTATCGAACGTTAGCTGTTCATTAGGTTGAATTGAAATATGTGTTATATCATGGCCAGTTGTGTACAAATTTGATAAATGAAATCGTCAAATTTATTATTATTTTTAATTAAAAAAAAAAGTTCTCTAAAACGAGTTTTTAACGACCGACCTCTATGACCAACATACTGTGCACCACAGCAGGGCGAATTTCATGTTGAAACATACAAGATATTCATGGAATTTCATGAGACGTTACTTATAAATTTAACCGGACATTTAAGATTATTAACTGATGATTTAATAAACGAAGTAATGTTTAAATATTTACAACATATACACTTACTGGAGTTGCAATTGTTTATCGTAGGATACCGATTACACGGTGGATTGATATGACTACTAGAACCTATGTTTCTAAAAAGACCAATGGGTGATTAACGAAGCAAACTAATTTAAACACTAGGTTTAGAATAAAGTAACTGTCTATTATCGTTAGATAATTGAATACTACGTACAATCAGAATCCTTAAAGGTGCAATGAGTACTTTAGGATTTAGACTAATAAATGCACGAGAAACTCGTGGTGAATGTAGAAATTCAAGGCATTGTATAATCACAGTATTTAACAACGATCCTTCAATAAAAAAAGAGTAAAAATCAAATGTTTCATGCATAACACTATCCTACAATGAAGAATATATGTTTCCAAAAATTTCAATCATGTGCAAATTAATCTGCAAATTTATCCAATCATTGTATTTAGATATCACGTGATTAATGTTTAGCCTATTTTACACAAGGAAGCAAGTGGTAAAATTCTAATATGTTTGTGATATTTGATTAATGTATATTAATCCGTAAACAAAAGTAAGGGATGAGTTTAAAATGGTAGTGGCAAAACCTGGAAAACTCCACTGTGCAGTATACAGAACGGGTGCGTGCCATTGGTATGTAAGAGGCCGCATTCGACGTACTTAGATATGGATTATTTTTTATAAGAAAAGTGTTCTCTTTATTTAGAATAAAATTGATTAAATTATCATTTTAAGGATTTTAAGTAAAAAAAAAAAGTAACGAAAGTATTTTCTCTTAATTTCTGACAGTGAAATGGACATCATTCCGTTTTCGAATTTTTGCGAATTTTTGTTTTGATAGTATGTGTTTTTTGTGTGAAGTTTTGTATGAGTACGATATTTTAGATAAAGGAAATTAAATACATCGAAGTCCTATATATTATTTTGTGTTCTTGGAAAGTTTGGAGAAATTCCGCCTAAAACTCCAAAGTTATTCCTGATTAAGCGAAGGTCTATTTAGAAGTGCCCATGGGTTTATTACTTTAATTTCTATGCATGTTGTATGGTGTTCGATCAACGTGTTTTGTAAATAAACGAGAAATATGTAAGTGTCCCATAGCAGTTTTGCCGTAAATCCTATTCTTCAAAATATGATGTGTTAATCCACATTACGTTTCAGGAACAGTACAAGTTCTGCCATGATGTCAGCACAGCATACATACAGCAACTGAAAAATACGGTTTATGAAAACCTGTAGAAAAAATATGTAAACACAATACTTAGAACGCAAATGAGTTGCCGGCACAAAAAGCAACTGACAATTCATTAAATGAAAACGTAATGAGATTATATGTATACAATACACATGTACGCAAATAACATTTTTATTCTCAAAGCGCATCTGAAATTTTGTTGTATTGTATATATTTGAATGTCAAACTTGAACTGTATTTTATTGTTGATGTTTATTGTTTACTTTTGTTTTTATATGCTAAATTAGCGAAATGATGAAACAGTTTTACGATTTTAATTTGTTGCGCTCAAAAATTTCTATACATATGCAAAAACATATACATATACATACTGCAAAAGTGTGTACTAAACATTTTATAATATTTACATATAAACTGTTGTCCAATGAAGTTTGGTGTATAATTGATACGTCAATATGTATGAAACGCGTAGAAAATCGTAGTCCAAGTTTATTTATATTTTTTTTTGAAGCCACACAAACGCTAAGAGTGGTCAAATTAGGAGTAACCAATTAGAAACGGTCATATTAATTTGTCTGAATATTTCCTTACGATGGTCAATAATTGACATGTAGTTTGCTGGTTTGCGTCTCATTGTCCGTGTTTCTATGTGTTAAAGATGGAATACAACCTCTGTTATGAATATATAGAATGAAATGTACATAAAGGACTGCTATGCGCATGCGCACTATTGATCTGTTGTAAGCGTAGAAAAGTTTTTCAATGAAGTGGGCGATTTTGTAGGCATGAGATCGAGACATTCCGGAACCGCCCGTCGAAAAAAAGTTTGGTTTTGTATAAAAATTGTTTCTTAACGATTACATCAATATACTATAGCTACTATAAAATATATTCGCGATGAACTGGAATATGTTTTGTTTTAATACATGTCTTTATTTAGTGGAAATACCGTCGATACACCACTTTAAACTGTAAATGCTAAGTTTGACTTGTTTCACCTTGTTAGTGCCTTTTTATATGTATAATCTTACTGTTGCATATTCAATGTCTATTTTATATAATGGATTTATTAAACTAATATGTATTTCTTATTTTAATATATTTTTATGCCCTTGGAATCTTGATGCCGGAGACATATAGCGATCGTCCTGGCCGTTCTTCCGTCCGTCCTTCCGTCCTTCCGTCCGTGAAAAAGTTAAGTAGATTTTACCGTTTCGTCTAGCGCCAACACCGCTTACTACAACACTTTGATACTTACACAGTTGTTGCTTATGACCATTCCCTATCCACCGATATCACCCTAGCTTACTTTGACCTTGACCTGGACCTAATTTGGACCTACACTAATTAAAAAGTGCCATTTCTTGGTTAACTAGATTTTACCGTTTCGTCTAGCACCAACACCGCCTACTACAACACTAAAATATTTACACAGTTGTTACCTATGACCGTTTCCAATCCATATCACTCAACTTTACTTTGACAGTGACCTTGAACCGATTTGCAATTGCTACAACACTTGGATACTTACACAGTTGTTGCTTATGACCATCCCCAATCCACCCCTATCACCCAACTTTACTTTGACCTTGACATTGAACTAACTTGGACTTATAACAATTAAAAAGTGCCATTTCTTGATTAACTAGATTTAATTGTTTCGTGTATCATCATCAACGCTTATTACAACACTTGGGTATTTACTCTGTTTATACTTACTTGCGTATGATCGTTCCCAATCCACCCATATCACCAAACCTCACTTTGACCTTGACTTTGACGTAATTTAGACTAAGAAATGGGCTACCCAGTACCAACCGGGGGCGTGTGTGTTTATCAAACACACAAACTTGTTTTTATTTAATGTGTATATAATTATGTTTTATATGTAGATACAATAAGGGCATATTATCACTTAACTACATAAGTCAATAGTCTGGTTAAAGTTTGAGTTTGTATTTTTCTCTGGAATATTTAGATAAGTATGAATGTCTATCTTAACTCGTTGATCTCGAATGTTTTGGAATTTTAGTAAAGCACTACTTTGAGTTTGAGCAACAATAGTTAAGCTGCCTTGTAACTGTATTAAAATCATAAGGACACATGGTAGAAATAAATATCTTTTAAGCCTAAGTCACACTTTCCCTATTATGGCTCTCGATAGCGTCCCTACAGGGCTGCGATATAAATTATACAAGTCGGGACGCTGTCGGGACGATGTCTGGAGATGTCAGTACGCTGTCCTAAGATTCGGGAATTATCGGTTCATGCAAGGCGTGATTGGCCAAGCACAGCTAAGGATTTTCCTTAACATTTGGGAGACTCAACCGAATTCGTATAGTCGGGACCCTGTCGGAATAGATTCGGCTGTTTCGGTTCAAATTCGGGACGGTGTAGGGACGTTATCGGGACAATGTCTTGTAGCTCGTGATTGATAATGCGTTATAAATTGTATATTAATATTAAGTCAGGAGTATTGAGGCAGTCACACATTCCCGATTATGTCTCCCGACAGCGACCCAATAGCGCAACGATACAAATTATCGAACAGTCAGGAATGTCGGAACGCTGTCGGGACACTGTCGGGATAATGTCGGATCGCATTTAGGAGAATCGGTACGCTGTCGGGATTATGTCGAAACGCTATCTGGACGCTATCGGGACATATTCGATCTTAAGATCAAAAATTGTGTTTCGAACCCTGAATCTCCTTTTTACTAAAATCTCATTTAATGAATTGTGCTAAAAACCTGACGATGTTCGTTATACAATGCCAATAACTTATATGTAAATTAACTGTGCAATTACTTGCATGAGTATAATTATAAATCAAATGACAAAAGTATGATTAAACTGTGTTGATAACATGTTTGCCTAACCATAATGTCACAGTTTCATAACCATTAAATATTCAAATGATTCAACATGTAGTAAGATTTCAAGTCATATCTCTGTAATTGGCTTGACATTTGGCATGTTCAATGAGTTTTAAAACATAATTGCAATCTACTCTCTATATAAGGCATGTCTACCTTTAGGTATTCTGACAAAATCCAGCCCGAAAATTATCCCTCCCGATCATTTTTACGTACACGGATAAAATCCCACCCATTGTTTTTGAAACCAAAAGATGTGCCTATCAATAATGGTAAAATGTAACACAAATATGCACTACACAAGAGTCAAAAGGGATGTATAAGAAATTACCAGCCCAACTTGAATCAGTTTAGAAATATTACTCTGTATAATCATACATGTACGTTCATTCTGTGTTACGATTTTGAGATTTTTACAATGCAATGAACTTTTATATTTATTGTATTGCACCGCCTTTATTATGCTACATGTATATACTCGCTATCTTATGTTATGTGTATGACTTATAATCGTATGTGGAATTGTTGTTTTATATGCCCGCTTAAGTATGTTTTATATACGCATCCTTATGTTAACTGCAGTTGTGTTATGTTAAGTATTCACTGTCGTATGTCACCTGTTCCATTTGTTAGGTTCTGTGCACGCGATATATTTTGTTATGTACACGTTTTGTGATTTCAGTCAAACGTTTTGTTATCACCGAATAAACTACCGGAAAAAACAACACAAAACTGTAAAAAAAGAATGAAAATACAATATATCGGTATGGACAGTCATATCGCGATATTTATTGCAGAATCAAATATTGCAATATACCAATATACCGTATATCGTGACACCCGTAATGCATTGCCAGTCATTACTTCCTGTAAACTCCAAACAACCAATATCTTTATGTTTTGCAAATGTTTTGAAATATATGTATTTTCATGTTCACAAAAGACTACTTGATATAATATATAGATATATACATATGGCATGTTTTGTTTTTCTATTTATTCTCATATACTTAAGGATGTATGTGGTTGTTACACTTAAACGCAGTTAAAATGCTACATCGCTATATTAGCACATGTTCAATACAGACCAAATATATATAAAGGCGGTACCGTGTGATGCATACTTTTTCAAGACAAGTGTCATCTGTTTATTTATATATAGCATATGTTCATATCGATTTCGTGGATACATACTATGTTTACTAAATGTGGTTAATGAGTACACTTGCACGGAAGTAGCTTATCATCATTTTTAAAGGAAAATTCGTATCAATAGAAGACAGAAACACAACATTTATAATAAATGGGAGTGACGAAAGATGAATAGTTTTTAATATGTTTTGAAATGCGGTGCACATGCACATAAATACTCGTGTAAAATATGTAATCATGGTAACAAACATCGACATACGTACACAATAAAATCCACACAGAGCAAACCCTTGCAAAGGTTACTTCACCTGGGCAACCACTATCACCGCCAATAATGTTTTACCAGATCTGGAATGATTGAATGTTAGAAAACTTTGATCGTTTCATTATTATTATTTTACGCAACTTCAAAAATATTGCATTACTAATCCAGACATAACCAGTCAGAGTTTAAATTAAAGACATACACAGATACATAAACAAGTGAAAATAATAAAGCAAGGATTTCACATAACATATAGGTGAACCGAAAATGACAAATTGTTAACATAACATTACAAAGTGTAAATAAAAGTATGGATGGTAAAACATACTAGGGAATATACACATCGTATCAACGAGAGTACATAACATACGAAACAAAACAACACATTATAATAAGAAGGGAACATAACATTGTGAGAGTATACACATCACAATAAGGATTATACGCATCACATTAAGGAAGGAGCGTAAGATAATGAGAAGTAAACACATAAAAAGAAGAGGCTACATGACATAGTCAGGACTATTCAAAAACGGAGAGTAACGTAAATAACGAGGGGTATAGATACCGCAAAAACTAGGGTACAATACATAATGAGGAGTATAGATACAACAATAAGCAGTTACATTAAAACATGAAGTATTATACGCCATAATTAGGTGGGTGCAGACCATACTTGGAATTGTACTCACCACAATAAGGTACATACCCGCACAATAATGAGGAATTATTCGCCATTATTAAAGGGTACATAGCATAATGAAGACGGTGCATAACATAATAAGGAGGGTACATGACAAAGTGAAGACTCTAGAATACGGAGGTGCATGACATAATGAAAACTGTGTAAACCATAATAAGGACGGTACATACCATGATGATGAATGCACACATCACAGTCAGGATGTCACATAACATAACAAGGAGTTGACACATCACAATAAGAAGGATACAAGACATAGACTATATGTTTTCAATCTAAAGCCCACCATCATGTAATTGACTAGCAATTCGGCGTATTTATCGCGTTCCCAGCAAACATGTACATATGGGTCCCATATGGACTGTTTCTGGGCAAGTCCATATGGGTGTGCCCATATTGGACAAATATGGGACCTACAGGGGCCCGTCCATGTGGGTTGGTCCATAAGAGTCTTAGATGGGTCCTATATTACAGCACTGTTAGGAAAAACTAGTCAAAATGTATTATTTATTAAAAACGTATTTATTGCGAGCTACTATGTGGCTAAATTGATAGAAGCTGCTTTTATTTTATCTAGTAATTCAACAAATAAGCGTATGACTTACAACCCATATGTAACACATATAGGCCCCATTTGGGTTAAACAGGTGAGCGTTTTTTTTCATTAAGACGTAGTTGTTATCACGGACATGCATCAATGTTATTAATAATCGCATAACTGAAAAAAATATATAACGAGCTTGCGCAAACAAAAACAATCGGTAGGTTATACAATTGTGCTCGTAAATAATAATATTTTTAAATCCAGTATGATGATATCGAACATTATCAGTCTACCATTTAAATGCATGCACTTATTGTAAGTAAAGATAAGTTGTAAACGCTTTTTATTTGGTATTATCCGTTGTTGTTTCGCATTTGCCATGTATTTTCGCGATGTCAGTCGTAAGGTTTCAATGTTCCGACACTATGTTGGAAAATGTTGCAGGGTTTACAGAAACTTTGCTTCACTGTGGAACTGTTAACTGTCAAGTTCAAAAAATCATAATTTTAAATTCTACGTTTATACAACCGTTTCTTTATTCAAAGTGAGGTACCTTTCCATGTTTGGTGGGTAGAAGTACATTAATCCGTTGATTGCATATTGAAGAAAAAGATGTCGTGTTAAACCATCTATGAAGGGACTTATGGGTGTAGGAAAATTTGCGGTCCGTCAGCTTTAAAAAAAAAAAGTCCCTGTTTTCCCAGGTTTCTTGGCTGTGTTTGCTAGTTTCATACGCTTTTGTTCCGTGTATAACTACTACAATATGCTGACCGTGATGATTATCGAATTCAATTATAAATGTTTTAGAATTATTAAAACTGTATTTTATCAATTGTGTACCGATTTTGTTTTCCTCTAACAGGTACTACTTACAGAATACTTTTGTATACATACCACATAGGGTAAACAATGACCAAATATAGACCCAAACATTGGCCGTATGCAGCTCGTATTGAAACCATATAAGATCCATATGCAGCCCATGTAGGATCCCTATACAACCAATATGGGTCCCTATAGGACCCATATTCAACCTATGTGGGCTGCCTATATTGGTGTGCAATATGGTTCCCGGTTTCAAAACCCATTTAGATCCCATATGGGTTGCCATATACACGCCCATATGGGTTTCATATGGGTTCCGTATATTTTGCTTGCTAGGTTATGTAAAGAACACATATTTACATTTCTAATAGCAAATGTATCCAGCTACCACCAAGTTCTTTCAGTTAGATAAATGGGACAATGGAAAGCATCTTAACGATACTTCAAGTGGATATTAACCGTGGTAGAAGTATTTATATAATATTATGGACTTGTTCATAAAAGGACAGTTTGTTTCTTTGACACAATTAACTGTTAACGTAGTGATATGTAATGATAACACCAGTTATAACAAGTTGTATGTAGGTAAAACACAACCATCTACTTATGACTAATATTAAACCAATATATGCGTTGCATATTTATCCTTGCATTGACAATCAACTAAATATAAAAGTACTTACATAACCTAGTCATCTGCAGCAGAATATCGCACGCCAGTTTTGTTTCACCCAATTGTGTGCAGTACATCCTTGAAACTATGACTGCCAAGTTAATTCTTTGATTCTTACTCAGAGCCAATTGGAAGCAATCCCTGCAGCATTTCCGAGTGCATGATCGGAAGCTACTCGTAAAATTAAAGACGCTATGATTTGAATTATTTTTTACAAGATGAAATGCAGTTGTTATTGTTCCTTTTTCAAGCCATCATGCCTTAGAAAAGTCACTCTGGTTAATATCAAACCACTGTGTAATTAATTGAAGTATTATCTTGTATCATTATTTAAATTGCGGTGCTTTAATGTTAGCAAGCATGTATACTGATATATATTGCGCATAATCCTGTGACAAACGTGAGGTTCAGGCGCGCGTAAACCGGTTTAAACAACCCATGCTTTGCATTGACCGTTTTAAGGCGGTGACCCCAATTTTATTCATATTTGTGTTTTGAGTTTGTACGTGCTTTTCGTATTGTGTTATGTTGTATTGGTATTTGGTCACTCGCTTTACACCTGCCGTCCACTACAGTCCCGATACTTTGCGTAAGGGTTGTCGATAACCATTCGGAATAAAATAGGCGGATTTTGGACAACGTTCCTGTTCGGCATGTATTCGCGGAGTGGCATTCAACAGGTTGCGGTAAACACCCTATCTGAAGTCACCAAATGCGACGCGGAAGAATGCCGA
The DNA here is from genome assembly GCA_027627225.1 of Congeria kusceri. Classification (NCBI taxonomy): domain Eukaryota; kingdom Metazoa; phylum Mollusca; class Bivalvia; order Myida; family Dreissenidae; genus Congeria; species Congeria kusceri. Next base: position 11,031,632 of record CM051029.1, on the reverse strand, counting down.
TCGTTTCGGAATTACATTCCGCATGTTTTCCGATCGTGCGAATAGGCTGCGGTAACATTGCAGAAACATGCTGAATAGTTGCCGATTTGTTGTCGATGGAATGCTGAAATGTTGCCGATTGGAAGGTCGGGGTATATGAACGACGCCGAAGGACGCCTAACTACATGTGATGATCAGTTGCTAGGCCGACAATGGATCTTCAGGTGCATTCGCATCGTCCTTGATGCCATGCTTGTCTTGGCATTTCACCGGACACAGAGAAGACATAATCGATTGTGGATCAAACAGTATTTGAGGATCACGCAAACAATTTCGGATGGCATACCCCAGCGTCCAACGACTCGCATTTAGAAAAAAACTAAAATCCGTAACGCTTCGATGCTATCCAAAAACTTGCGAAGGCACTGAGTTACATGACATCTGTGGACACGTACGCCTCCTTAGTGTACGACTTCCGTACTTCTGTGCTGCAGTGGAAAGTGAATGTCATTTTGTCCTAGAAGTTTCCAGTCCCCAGCTTCAGGAGTATACTGATGAAGTTCCAGTCATTCCAAACACTCCAATGATTTAACGTGAAATGGTCGCTTAATTTGGGAGAAAGTCGACCATGTCCCATACTGTTGGCTTTCACTTGGCATTGCCTACCTTAATAGCATAAAGAGTGGGATGATTCTGGGCATCTCGAAGAGACTTGTTCACTGTTTGTTTTTATTCTCAACATGGGTTTTCATATAAAGGTTTTAGCCTTCTAGACCAAGACTAAGGATCATACCGTCTGTAATGTAACAAAGGCTGACTGACGAATAACCTCACGCAAAACCTATTCTTGAGTCGCTTGTTCATGACTTGTACTATAATAAGTGTTCGATTCACAAGAACAAAGCCGATTGTGTCACTTAGAACACTATCGGCAAATTGACCGCATCACTTCTGCTGTCGCTTTTGTATACTTCGGGAAACATGTCTAATGCTCGGCGACCAATTCCACTGACAATCGGCTTCTTCTGCGACGATTCGGTATATTTCACGACAAGATCGGCATGGCTTTCGAGTGTACACGTGACCAGGACTCTTTCACTCGTCGTCTTCGGATAGCGTTCGCCATTGATTCAGCTTCCTTCAAGGACAGCTCTGGGTAGCTTAACCGATTACGAAGCCTTGCTGAAGGCTTTCCGAACATGCCATGTCAATGGCGATGGTTTTTCAAACATCCAGAATTGTTGCCGATGGTTTGCCGAAGACCCCTAGGCCGTCCCAAATAAAGCATACGGCGTCCACATTTTTTAACTTGTAACATTTGAATGCCGAAGTATGCTTCAATCCCGATCATGCCCCGAAGTGCCAAGAAGGTATCAGAATTGTAACGGAAGGACACTGTTCCAGAACATCGCGAAGACATGTCAACACACTCCGATTTTGCCAAATTTGCTTTCGGGTAACCTTCTTGAGCTTAGTGGACGTTAGGATTTAAACAAAGGACTTTATGTTGCCCATAAGTGTTTTATCCTGCTGATGAAGCTGAAGTTTCACACTGTTTAAATGTCAACCTCTATCGTTATATGAAGTTCTTGTTGTTACCCTTCTTCAGCGCTTCATCCAGCCCTATAGGTTGACAAGGGACAGTCGGTATAATTGATTTGGAACATTTAGTTAGAATGATTTTTATATTCTCACAGTTAAAATAATGATGTCATTACACACGAACCACAAAAATTAACCACTTTAATTTTAGTTCCTGAAAAAAGTTACAAGTGAAACATGTATTACATGGTTGCATGGACCACAATATTATTATATTTAATTAAATGCACAATGAACAGCTATTTTATACAGACGTGTTTAATGTTTATGTGCGTGTTTGCTGAAATAAAAATATGTTCACTTATAATTTTCATTTACACAGTACAAGGACACACTTAAAATGAAATTAAAACATTGTTACATGTAATGAAATAAACTTTTGTTATTTGCATGCAGTTGTTTGCGTCTGATATGCTCTTTTTAATTGTCTTCGTATATAGTATGTCCAATATGATAATCGTGTCGAATTCTACCAACATTACTAAACTTGTATATGACCATTGACCGAGCACAATATTAATGAGAAAAAAAAACAGATTGTGTGGGAGAAAGTTTCTATTAAATATATATATAATAAAATGGCAAACTTTAAACTGTGTTGATATTATTCCAACAAATTGGTGCGCTATTTTCATCCAATATAATGAGGTTTACAATAATTATAACTTAATTTACTGTTTCACGAATTGCAAGTGTTTACTGCAATTGATGGTAATGAAATGAGATGGGCATATATGTTTAACAAGCAAAAGGGCTACGATGAGCAAAGCGTTCACTGGAGATCTGCCAAAACATAACATTACTGTTGTAACAGGGTTAAACATGAAAGTAAGCCCCAATTACACTGAGTCGTAGAACATTGTGTTGCCGGACTCTTGAGCTTTCGGTTATATTTTCCGAAGTCGCAAGACTAATCACGACCATTAAAACGCATTACCTATCCTGAGTTGGTCATTCGCTGGTATTAACAGAAAACATAGTACTATGTTAACGTATGTAGTCAAACGTTTAGAACATATGAACGCCAACTTATGTTGACTTAGGCAGCTATATGCAATACGTAGGAACGAACGTTAACGCATTACAACCTGTTCCAATAGTCATACATAAACACGCATTGCACATTAAAAAAAAGTATACTAGTTGTTCATTTCATTATTGTTATCCATTTTATAACTTCATAACCCATATATATGTCAGTGCATGTGCTACAGCGGTTGAACTATTTGCTTAAGAGACTCATACACTTACAATTGTATAGTCATTATTTTCAATCAATACAATTGTCATTCATGTTATGCCACCAACTGTTCAATTCTTGTACTCAATATGTTGTTTCATCTGTATTTTAAACGCTAGTCTGACATGGATTTACCATAGTGTAGTTTTGTTTTTCTGCGCTTGGCATTGAAAGGCATAAATAAGAAAATAAAACTATTAGATGAAATATACGCAGTTGAATTAAGGAAATTGTTTGCCATTCAATATCTTTAAAATATTGTATTTAACAGTCAAGTGCCTTTCAGAACTTGTTCTCCGGAAAGAGGAATAGTTTCAATGAAACCCTAGAAATTATATCACATTAAAATGGCAAAGAAAAGTACTTTAAAAAGCGCGTGTGTAAACAACTACTGGTAGATCGATGCAATTTATGGAAAATTAATCCGTTTTATGTTATATGTTCACTGCAGTGAAAGCATAAAATTTTATTTTACTGAAAAGCATATAATAAATGGCATCAAGGCTCAATATAGCCCACACACACCAATGCTATCGTAAATTGTATGCATTAACCATATCATTGACCATTTTATTGAAATGGTATGGATCCTTTAATATTGACTTGTTTAACCGCTGTTTTGTACTTGAATAAAAAGGCAGATGGTGCTATTGGATACTTTTCCTCATTATGCCGTGCACCCTCCTTATTGTAGGAATTAAGTAGTAAATACCCGAAGTCATGCAAACGCCGACTTGAAGTTGGAATTATGTCGCGACGTTGATCACTGTCCAGGATCTTTGTGACAGGCAAATGGTACACTGGCCGATTTTCGACCACGGTTTGCGGACGATCTACCATTATATGGTGTGGTTTGTAACTTAAATTATATCAAAGGATGCATTTTTCTACAGAAGGTGCACGTACTTTGAATTGTACATTGAACAAATTAATTTGCAATGACGGATACAGTCGCAGTGGTCTTGTGGTGGAGCTATGGTGCATCATATGAGACGCGGAGGTGGCTGTGGCAGAAACATGATGATCAGGCGAATGCGAGAGCAAGTAATTAAAACGATGTAATTTCAAATATCATACCAAGTTAATTGGATATGTTACAAAATAATGCTATACAAATTACTTAATATAGTTGCGTGTGAAATGAACAATACTTAAAAAAGTCATATTGTCAATTATAATAATCATCTATTATAATCTTTATCCCAATCAGTACCAATAAGCATTACCATTGAAATTTATACTTAACTAGTTAAAGCGTGTAATATGCTCATTGGTTTACTATGTAAAGAAACTATTATGTTATCGACCTTATATCTTTCGGAACATTCATAATTATCATTGAAATTAAAATCTTCAATATAATATAATATTATATTCTTAATGCATTTATAAATCGTTATGAATCAGGCGCAGTACCGATTCTGCCATTAGTTCATGAAGGAATATGTCGAGGGTTTCATAGTGTATGCGAACGTATGATCCGCTTGAGATTACTGAAGAAAAAGAAACACATGTCAAACCGTCTTGTATACAAAAGACACTGCACAGTGACTGAAAGTATCTTGGAAAAAATGGCACTATATTTTCCATTCGTGTCGAGGAATTTTGAAGCATGGTTATAAACTGTTACATTTAGCTTTAAGTTATTTTTAATATTTATTACACAGTTTATCTCAAATGTTATTTACATTTGTGCAGTTTTTGATAGAATATAACTGTTGTTTATGCCCTAGGCTATACGATATTTGTTGTATTTATAACATTTAAGTTAAAACTGTTGTTTTAACTATGATTTAAAACCACGATACATTTAACTAGCATTGCTTATATCAATACATTTCTATGTACGTTTTTGTTCATAAACATGCTTAAAGGGACTTGTTCACACATTTTTTTGCATTTCGTATAATATGCCATTAGATGTCTTAGCTTGACAGATTTAGGCATTGGAACTAAATGGCTCAGGTATAATAACATGAACAGGATTTTCTTTAAAGAAAAGAAGGAAAAAGTCCCAACCGGGGTTCAAACCCGGGACCTTCTGATCAAAAGCATATCACCATTTCTATAAATGTCTCTGCATTTTTACAATATATAAATGACTACTTCTGGACAACAATTTATACGAAAACAGGGAAACACTCCAAATTATTCCATGGTTTAGCGTTACAAACGCTTTATTATATTATAATTTCAACTTATGATTACCCATAAACGAAGAATTATTACACTATATTTCGATGTCCGTAGTCTTATTTCGCTCCCTTTTATACACTATTTTTATTTTTTGAAATCTATTACATTTTACAATTTATGAGCATATTAATTCAAATTTTTTAATTATATTTATACTATATAGGTAAATTTAAAGCAATGTACGCGTTGTATTTTACATAATAGATTTGTGTTTAATTGTCTCAAACTTCTTTTGTAAAATACTTGTGTAAAATACTATCTGGCAGTTAACAATACAGTTTCATAACAAACGTGCCATGTAAATACTAGTACAAAATCATGTTATATATTTATGAATTCACATTTTAATCGCGAAATACTTAATATTGAGCCATTGACCATTGACTGTACACATGCACATATTCACTTTTGTGTATCAACAATAAACAAAGCATGTATTAAACAGATAAACTGTATTATTTCGTCATCATGTTGTTATTACTGTAACATACGCATGCACATCGTTGCTAAACAATCGACAGCACATGTTGTTTAAAAAGGGATACTTCTATAAAGTATCTGTAAAACTTTTCTCCGTTGGTTTGGAAGACACTTGTATTACTACATAGCGCTAGCACTGCGTTCGTACGTGTAGATCAGACTACCTTAGCGATTAGCGTGAAATACATGTAAAATTAGTTTAGTTTAAATCTATTAATTTTAACTCGATTGCATCAACAGTACTTGGTGTCTTCGTCGGAGATCTTGAGTACGATCCCAGTGTGGGGATCGCACCCGGGACCTCCCTATCGCTAGGCGGACACCATATCTACTACGCCACCGCGATCTCATGTAAGGGCGTAGGTTTCAGCACTGGCGGAGGCTAGCCCTTTTTACTTTATGTTTTCGTTATAAAATGTGTTAGTCCAGATGCTTGATGTTTTACAGTGAAGACGTAAATGAACATTCTTCAAAATACGCAAATCTATGCATAGGTTCCTTTTAAACCTGAACCCCGAGCCTTGCTGAGCGATATACTTTTGGGGCCGAGCAAATAAACCTACGTTTATTGAGCACTTACCTAGTTTGTATTGCATCTCTAGGAAAACAAGAAACCTGACTATCGTACGAAAGCATGTTTGCAAAGGATATAACAACCAAATGTAGAGAATAGTAGATTTTTTTCACACATTCATGCGACAAAAAATAATAATAAGATGAAACCAAGTCAATTTAACTGAACAACTGACTGTTAAGTTTACATGTAGTTTTCGTTTAAAGTTATTTATTTCGAAAGTCTAAGTCATATTTAAGTTTGTTTCTATGGAAGAACTAGAACTTCTGATCATAAGATTGCCAGGCGGACACTTTATCCATTTGAACACTGCGATTGTAAATTTAACCTTAGCCACACATATCTCTTTTGAAATGTTAACCGTATTCGGGATATTTCAGCAATACAGTGGTAATGAGCTAGCAATGCAAAGACCTCGGTCTTTGCATCACTGAACTCGTATGCAGACGCAAACATTGTCAGACTATTAGATATTGGAAAACAAAGTTAGGTAACGAATGTTCAGTGATACCTTAAGTGCAGACACGTAACTCGCGTGAATGTGTTAGTTTTAATGTTTGCTTGTTTTTGTTTTGGCCATGAAGTATCTAATGTTTGCAAATTTCGGATCAGCTAGCGCCGGGACATATTGTAAATAGCGTGATTAAAGCAGTTGGACAAAGAGCTGCCTACTGTTACTTGTAGTGATGGCTCCTGAGATATGATTTGATATCCGCTTAGTGGTTTCATTTTCTTTCAAGAATTTTTATGATAATGCAAATTATGACGAAGAAAACAGAAGAAGAAGAATATGAAGATGATGATGATGATAATGACGATGATGATGATGATGATGATGATCATTATGATTATTATTATTATTATTAATATTATTAATATTATTATTATTATTATTATTATTATTTTAATTATTATTATGGTGATAATGGTGATGATGATGATCTTGATAATCATGACAAAAACAATGCCGATGTGGATGATGATGATGATGATGATGATGATGATGATGATGAAGATGACGATGATGCTGCTTCTGCCGCTGCTGCTGCTGCGGATGATGACATATTTCTCAGCAACTACTGGCCATATTCCAATAAAACTTTATGGGAAACTTCATTGCCAAGAGGAAGTATTACCCTGACGTGCCGTTGCAATGAGTTTACATGGAATTATGAGACTTTTCATTGAGTCATATTTTTTTCTCTGGAGCTGATGTATACAATTCAACGATATTTTAAATTAATGAAACGTTAACTAATTAGGATAAAATAATCATATAACAGTAACGATCAGTCAATTTGATTTATTTTCTAATCAGGGGCTTTTGATTTTGTTTTGATACAATTTGCGTCATCTGCATGATAATATGTTTTTTTGTTGCCTGCCTACATACAGTTTTGATATCAGATTTAGTCCTGCAGTTCTACCCTTCTTGTTGCATGTATATGGCTTGACAGAACGTATTAGGGAGCATCCGTTAGTTTTACGAATATCCTAATAACACTTACCGTCATGCATATACGGCGTTTTGAAGACTTGTCAACAAACGATCATAAATATTACATTCGTGCAGGGTACTATCTTGAAAAATAAGCCTTTTAATAGGAAGAAAATTAACTGATATCATGCCAGACAGCAATTAATTCACATTTTATAAATAGCTCCAGTGATGTGCTTGTAATTGAAGAAGCCTCTTGCAAAGCTGTTTACAACAATCAATACACTTATGACCTAAATGCAAACATCGGCTTCTTATACGACATTATATTACATAGAAGTATCATCTTCCTATTGTTGTTTTTTGTTGCCATTATCATTTAAATATTTCACTTAATTATGCATTAAACAAAATTTAGATATCCTTTACTGATTATCTATGAACGATATTTTTAATGTGTTACGTTAGCCTCTTGTACATACATTCTTTAAATATACTGCTACCTCTGTTTGAATTAAATATATAGATCATTTATATTGATACCTGAAATAACTGCATTTAAAATCTTTAATTGCGACTGTTAAGTGTCTTTATGAAATGTTAACATTTAACTCGCACAACCTAGAAGGTTCTCATAACACTGAATTTAATATGGAAATAGTTTAATATTGTCTTCAATCGTTATTTTTAATGATGATTATTATATGTTAATTTTAAATGTAAAACAACATTCAACTGTAAGTGTGGTAAAACACAACATGCATTGTCTATTTGTTACATACATGTATATACTCGGTCGCAGCTAACAAAAAGCTCATTACGACACATAGACACGCATGAAATGGCTGACATAGGATCCAGGAGGACATCCTTAGTCGTTAAGGAAGCTGTATTGTAATGAGCCTTTGTTCAATTCATGGATCTACTTGTATAACATGATCAGTTTGTTTCTGATGTACATATACAATGCACCATGTACGAAGCGGCTTGTATCAGACACAATTTTACATCCGTTTAACATCAACAGTAGCGTACAACAATTGCGGTGACCGGGAAATTTAATGATATGCGGATAATATGAGAATTAATCGTTTCTCGAGGAAGTTTTGAACCCGAAATATATTAAACTGCACATAAATAACATAAATATGATCCTGTATCGGTAAATAATTGAACATACACGTTCTCGTATGTCAATATTATATTCTTTTTTCTTAAAATTTAAATCATGTGCCTTTTTGAGAGACATATGGCGGTTCCATAAGGGCAGTCGTTTGAAAAGATTGTATGCAAAAACGGATAATACATACAAATACTGAATACGCACTTCCGATTTTTTAAACTTATCGGCCATTTTTACCGGAATGTCGCGCGTTACGTTAGCGAGAATCTTTTCGTTAAACTGGAGGTCGGCTTCTCCTTACCAGTGTGATATAGTGGTTCACGTTGTGCATGACTTATACATATTAAAAACTTAAAGGGACCTCTTCACAGATCAACGTATTGACAATGTTAAAACTTTCTGCCAAAAACACGAATAATAGTGTATGTGAAGGACCGAACTAATACTACGTACATATACATATATTGCAAATATCGTTTCGTTAATTGGAAATCATCAGTTAAAATGGATAAAAATATAAAGCATTTGTAACGCTTAAATGATGGAAAAATGTGTTTCTGTTGTTTTTGTTAAAATTGTTGAAAGCTTGTGAATCACTTCCATAAAGTAAAACAACACTGTCAAGCAAATACAATGTAAGTCGAAATGGACTTCTGATCCGGAGTTTGAGGTTCGAACCTCGTTCGGAGCAACATTGTATTTTCCTTTCTTTTTTATGCTTTTCTTGATATAGTACTAAGTCTTGCGTTCTTTAGTTCAGTTTCGGAATTGTGTCACGGTAAGACGTTCAGGGCATAGTTTGAAACATGCACACATCTGTAAAACAAAGTCCCTATAATTTAATTAAATGTTATATACCCTGACCATATTTTGAAACTTCAAGATAATAAAAACCCACATAATTATATGGTTTTAAGTTTCAATGTCATGTACAATTAACGAATATTATGTGTAAGAGTTCGGTTAATACGTGTACTGTGCTTACAATTGAGTGAAATAAAGTGCACACTTTTCTATTTGTTTGCTTTATTGTAAGCAGTATTCAGTGCGCATGCCTTAAAAGTAAGCAGTGACGGAATGGGAGATGATGGCTGACACCTTCATACTTACGACGGCGGCATTTTTTGGTGAATATGTTTTATTCTCAGATAATGTGCTGGAGACACCATATGTATCTAATAATAATAATGATTGTATAAGTTAATGAACGTATTTTCACCAAGAACGGAATACTGAAACGAACATTGGGAAAAATATAACCAACAAACGAACATAAAATATAGACATGTGCGTATTTGTAAAATCTGTAAGCTACGGCCCTGTTTACAAGCCGTTCAAACAATTAATTAAAGGCATACCTGGTAGTACTGTTATATATGCCCATACGAAATAGTGCTGCAACGTATGGGAAAAATGCTAAAATTCCAAAAGTTTGCACATAATATGTATTTACTTTTGAGATTAGCAGAAGTATCTTAATTGAAGTAATTTCAATAAATGCTGGTATGACCAACAAACGCTAGATCTTTACTAAAGCAGCTTCATTTATCATCTTTGTTCTCTGGGGATCACTATCCTTCCTTTCTTGATCCACAAGAGTCGTAAGTATTTTGTTATCCATTGTATTTCTAACGGTTGAACTTATATTTTCCAAAGACATGTTTTTCGTTATTTAATAACTGCGATATCAGAAAGGTAACTGGTGCGCGGAGCCTGATTCGCAAGCTTATTGTGCTATACGTAGCGTGCGGTATATTGAACTTGTGTTGTAATGTATACGCAAGCTACTTATTGCACGGTAAGCTTGCATATTCGGATCACCTCACGTGATCTTGCGACAGAGCTTAATTTAAAAACGACACTGATGTCAAGCATGTCAGACATCACTTGACGTCTAGGAACTGCCCATTGGGATCGAGCGTGAAAAAAGTTGCAATGTGATTGGTAAATACGGTATAAAACAAGTGTAGCATCCTTTGACCTCAATATTATAATTATTGAATCTCGTCCTGCGGGCTCATTAAATAATTTACATATTCCAGTCAAAGTATGCTACAACTATTACTTAGAACAAAATGGAGTTTGCAAAACAGTTTGGTGATCGAAATGAAGGTAGGCATTAAGCATTAGGCACGTTTTGAATGCCGCATTGCCTGTTTAATTAACTAATAAATGACGGGGAACAAATATATATGTATATGTAACAAAAAGTGTTTGTTAACATCTTGAAGATGTCGTTGTTGTTAATAGAGTTACAGTTGCTGTTGTTGTTATTGTTGTTGTTGATGAAGATGATGATGATGATGATGACGACGATTATGATGTAGAAAATGTTGATAATAACGTTGATCATGATGCCGTGATGAAAACGATGATGATAATGAGCGTTGATGAAGATGATGCTGATTATGAAACGAATATGGTGATGCTGCCAATGATGATGACGAGGATGATCACGATGATGTTGATACTGATGGTGAAAGTAATGATAACGAACATTAGGGTAATCATGACGATAATAAGGGTGTAGTTGCTACTGCTGCTGCTGCTGATGATGATGATGACGATAATTATGATGACGATTGTGCTGAAAGTAATGGTGATGATAGTGATGTATGATACAGTTATATGAGAACAAGTGTCTGTCTCCTTTCATCTAAAGGTCACTGCAGGCCACAGTAGTGTGAGAACCGTCGGTCCTTGACAGTTGGTCATAGTCTATGATCCCCAGCAGTTCCCAGTTCATGTTCTTCTGTTGAATAAATTGTTTTAAAACATATTGTTGAATATTAATTTACCAATAAAAATACAATGTACACAATTAAAATAAGAATAATATATACATATTTTTCTAGTACCAGCATTACATACCACCATAAAGGCAAAGCCTATGCATTATTGTTTACTGTTTTACTTTAATATTCTTGTCTTAAACTACATGGTATAGAGCTGTGGTATGTATCAACAACTAAATGTAGTTGTCCTATACAAAAAGTATTCAAATCATTTGCTTTGGGTCAAAATTGAACTCGCCTTGGGGTCATAAGTTTTATATACACTAACATGTCCAAAACCCTTGAAAATCTTATTGTCCCATTGTATCAACATCTAGTTGTGTAAATACGTACCTTGTGTTATTTGAATGAGATTAGACTGCGTGAGGAAAGATCTTTATTTATGCGTACATGTATAAATATACACATGTTTCTTTGTCTCCCCAGAGGCACAGTTCACTGCTGTTACTGACAAAGACAACATGTCATGGACAATCACAACCTGGCTTTCACGTGTCTGTCTGATTGTCTGTCACTGCGTGTATGCACAGGCCATACTGTCTTGGAACCCTTAAACTCGACTGCTACGTTAATGTGGTACTGCAAAATGTTTAACCGGATTTTTGAACTTGAACGAACAAATCATGCTTATAGATAAGCTAAAACCAGGCGGCGGCCCGTCAGAATTCCTGTCATATCTTTAATTGTATTATCCACTCCAATGATAATTACCAAAAGTAGGTAGGTTGGTCAAAACTTGGCACTTGGGTCAAAGGTCAAGGTAAAACTGATTAATAATTGTAAAAGTTCCAACGGTCAATCAATATGGATTCCTTGGTCTTAGATTCATGCAACTTGAAATTTCGGTTAGTCATAACCAGAAAACGTTTATTGAGCATTGGATACTTGGATCAAAGCTTAATGCTTTTGGATGTCTTACTTGTTATATGTATTATGTATGCAATGAATATTACGCAAGACAATACAACAATACATGCACCTTTGCAAATTTTATAACAATTAAACTCGTTATAACTCATACACTTGATAGGATATCTCTTCTCGCCTCGATAACACACGTTCTTCAAACGAAGTCATATGTTGTATAGTTTGAAAACAAAAACAATACATTGTTTGCCTTACTTCCTTAACCATCTCTTACTACAGTCTTATTTATTGGGAGCAATAAAGCGCTTCAATGTATAATTATGTTTGAAATACGTACATGCTTAACAAAGATATGTACCTCAAAATATGTATGCTTTAGAAATTCAACAGAGGTTGTGAGCGTGAAAGTACGTGTAAATGCATTTACAAGAAAATAAAGCTGGGAATATGCCACGCTACTTGGTCATTATAAAAAAATCATTTCATAGTAAAATACAATGGTAAGTTAACATATTGCTTATAAATAAGAAATGAAGCTGCAGTTGATCAATGATTTCATGACAAGTTTATGATGTAACCAAAATCAACGGTAAACGTTCATCCGTCACGTGGTAATGTACTTTGTTTAAACAACTAACACACATGAATCTCAGTGTCAAATATTCTTGTCAGATTTCATTTTTTTAAAGAAAATAAACACAAAGCAAGCAAATATGCACTCGATGTTTATTCAAACCATGGGGACCTAATTATGTAAACAGGCATATATAAAGTACAAGAGCTTACAAAATGATTCATTAACCAGAAAAGCGTTTAATTGTATGTACCTTAGAACATTAATTGAAACATTTATTGATGTATGTATTTAACAAGCAGACTTGTTTATGAAGGCATAATTATTGCAATATTGATGCTCTATTTTGATTTTCCTAACATGGTGGAAATCTATACAAATCGCAAAATTATATATTTGTTTGTTAAGTAAGCTTTATTCACTGATTAGTTTAAGCACGTACAAATAAATACATAAAATCTATGAGGTTTGGCTTATTACATAAATAACCCATTGGAAATTTGTTTAATACACTAGTGTGTTTTCACCAGCATTCAGTTGCTTGTACATTATTACAATTTGTTATTGCTTTCGATTGGGATGTTGTTGGATAAGGTATATGTTGTTGTACTTGTTGCATCACTTTCTGGACATAAAACATGGATTGTATTTTTTTCAACATTACATATATTTATTTATGTAATTATTGTAAAATGCGATAAGCAATTGCATAATGGTATTATGCAATAACAAACTTTAAAAAAAATGTCTATATAATGATTTGGTAAATGATGTCTAACCGGGATGGTCAATTGTTTTTTTTAAATCTTTTAAAAAAGACGCCAGAGTTCGTGGAGTTTTATTACAGACAGTCACTGATGTTTAAGTAAATACTGTAAACAATTATATTTAATATTTCTATTGGTGAAATTAAATTAATGTCAATTATTATTTTTAATCCAAATGTATAGTACGTTTTTTCTGAACTGTCAAAACATGAATAATTTTACGGTGGTTGAATGTGTTATTTTTAGAATTAGACATTCGTTGCAGTTTTCCGTTGTATTCACGGGAATTGATAAGCCTTTCATGATATGAAAAATACATGATAAATGACATAAGCGATTCTGCATTGAACATCATTCGGAAAGGCCGAAGTAAATCGGATGTCCGGGTTCGAATCCCATAAAGGTATATTTCTTATTTCTTTATTTAACGCAAATTATTGTTTTAATTGTACATTGTTTCAACACGATTTCTTATTGTGAATTATGATTTTCACGAATATAATGATATTAAAAAGAAACACCACAGAGACGGACTCGGCAGACGATGACGAAGAAGCGCTTATCTTGTTTATGTTTTTAAATTGTTATATTATGAATTACTTATTTTAATGAACATTAAATGTTTTTTTTAAAAGCAACGATACAAAACAATATCAATTATATGTCTATATAAATTATAGTGTTTCTAAAAACATGTAAGTTAAGATATAATAATATTAGCATGCTAGCTCGGTTTTCGGGTGGCTCCTTGTCAACAAATGCGAGACGGTTTGTTCAATAATTGGTGTCTGTTATTTGACTGAAACCGTTCGTTTCTGAACTGTTGTTTTGCTCCAATCAAATTTTGGATTGAATTGTGCATTTTTAATTTTTTTTGTTTAATTTTGTCTCTCTATTTCATGAATAATGCTTATCAAATAGACAAAAAGCAAAAAGAAACAAACAACATACATTTCACAGGATTACTGTACACTTTATTACTTAATTAATATTTAATAATTTAATATTTATTTTATTAAATAATTAATTACTTAATTACTTAATTAATTAATTAATTAATTAATTAATTAATTAATTAATTTATTTATTTATTTATTTATTTATAATTCTTTTTTGACAATGTCCTGTATACATATTAATAAATATGTTACACTGTATTTCTTATCTGTGTGTTTTATGAAATGTTAATCAAGGGACAAGCTAAAAACAAATTTAACAATGTTAAGTAAAATGGACATTCTGTGGAGATGTATATCGCTGTGTAACTACTTATGAGACTGTTCCCTGTTTATTACTTGATTGTGCAATTATGAAAGTAAATATGGCTTTCCGTAAAGGTTAAATGTATACATGTATGATTATTTTGTACGTGTATTTGCTTGCCAGTTATAAGTTAATATTAAAACTAATTATAACCAATTTAAGTAGAAAATATCTGCATACTTAAGCGGATGCCACAAACATTAGTAGACTTAAGTGGAGCATAAAAAAAACTTACCTCCTGGCAATCAACTGTACGTGAATGGTTCATCTTGACGTATTGAATGTCTGGTTGTATTTGCCATAATTCTCGGTGTTTATTTCTTCAAAAAAACTTTTTTATTTCCATTCTACATTTCTCAACTTTGTATAAGAGGATTTAAGCACTCGAAGAAGAGTGAAAACGCCTACTCATTGCCACTTCCGATCTATAGCGCTATAATTTCATACACACGTTATTATGTAAAGTTGCTGTAAACTGTGTTTGTTTTGTCCTTCAAACCACATGTGAATCCTGTTCGGAAAGATTTATTCCAACCACTGAAATATGTTTGCTTTTCACATATATTATTCTGACTTGATGCATGCTTCATTATAATATAGTCCTTCAGATGACCAGATGTAGCTTTAATATGTCTCCAATTTGACAAAAGCAACATTTCGGTGGTTTACTATGATTTTTTTATATCAAGTAATTGCACTATATCCAACAAATAAATTGATAAAATAAATTTCGTGTATTGTATGGAGCAGTGCTCCAATAAGATGCTCAATTTGCCATGATTTGCTTACCTGACGTACCAATGAATCTCCCTAAAACTAAACAACCCCATTGTGGCCAATTTCAAGAAATGACGTTCTCCTTGCTTATATAAGACCTAATTTCCAAACCAGCCTTGTGAACATACATGTTGTTAAGTAAATGTTAAAGGAATAAGACATACGATAAATAATACATTTTCTGACACACTACATTATTTACCTACTCACATTCACCCAAACAAAGGGTAACTTAAATATATGACTTTAATCATAGTTGCATGAATATAAACATTTGAAACAATAGTAGAAATAAATATATTAAAGTCGTGTTACACTTTCGTTAATTTCGATTGTAAAAACAACAATTATTCAACATGGTACATTCACAACACGAACATGCACGAAACACCAACATGATTAAAACCGGAGTCACATGATTTAAGCGTCAAAAGTGTCGGGTTTTATCGGCAAAAAAATTGTGCCAAACTCATCAAAATATATCACTTTTTTTAATTAAACTTCGAAATGCGATAGACTTTGTATTTAAAGATTTTTAATAACTTTACTGTTGGGCATAAAAATATAGCATGCGCAACATACACCAGCCGTTATCAATCACAATATAGTTTAATAAATTCATCATTTCATATTTTGTTTTTCATATAAAATGAAATGGACTGTTAGTATTATTCAAAGCGCAATAATTCTGCATACAACAATATATATTGCATTCATTACACAATAATTTACATATTAATATGTTCGAATTAATTTTATTAAAAGCTAATAAAACAAATGTCAATGACATTAAGTATATTTTTCTAAGTCACAAACATGTAACTAACAACAAGCATACACTTTACAATTTTCCAAAGCTCCCAAAACACATGAATTTAATGTGGGCGTGTTTTCAACAAAATTACAAGTACGCATGATATTTCCAGTATGTCAATAAAATACTAAATAAGGTTTACCTAAAATATGGAGTGTCATTTTAAGGCCAAAAACATATTTTTTAGTTCTGAAATCGTTTGAAATTGCCTATAGAATAAATATACGTCCTTATAATAGAAAATGCGCGCTGTTTTCAAATACTATAACATTTTTCTTGAGAACACACCGGTCTGCATGATACTATTATGTCTGATTGTATTTATCCTTGTTTTAGAAAAAACTCACCTCCTGTTAATGTTTACATTTAGCAATTTTCTGTCGTTAACGGAACCGCATAGTTATATGTGGCTCCTTTTTACGAACCTCCTAAAAGAGTCGGAGCCAGTTATTACAGGCCGTGTACGTGGCATTTGTAAAACATTGAGGCATTGTGTATGTGATGCGAATGCTACAGGTATAACGGGATTGGGTTTCACGTATATGCATATATGCTAGAAAATAGTCTTGTTTCAAGCAACGACTTAAATAGATCGAAGAAATGTAAAACTTATATTAGGGACAAGATGGCGCCCGTAAAAACATAGTGTTTGGCAAATATTGCTCAGGCGAGCTTAGAGGATCGGCTTGAGTTGGAAGTTAAATTACACAATGTAGGGTTTTGTTTGTTTGGTGATATATGGGGAAATAAATGTGAACACAGTGTCTTACAAGATAACAAAAGCAATGAAAAATGTAACACCTCGTTATTGTAGTATCATGCGCTTGTGCGTGTAATGAATAACTTTACTTTATAAAGATTGAAACAAAACTATAAATAAGCCCAAAACTAATATACTCATATATCAAGCACATTGTGAAATCGCCAAACACTGTCAAGTAACTCTGATTTTAAATGCAATTAGTTGAAGATAGTTTTGTTGTCGCGTCATTTATTTCAAGCTTGGAAGACTGATGTTTGATTTAATTCAAAGTACTCCTACTAAACAGTCAAACGATTTAATTGATAAGTTTTCGGCTTGAGATTGAAAAATCAATACATTTGCATTTTCAAAGGTGTCCTTTATACCTTTGGGAGTTTTATTTAATATATACAGAGTCATGTTTCCACACAGAAACGTTTAATTTGGCTTTCGACATAGTTGGGCTTAACTAACAATGATAAAACATTAAATTCCTCAAAATCATGTATCAAAACTTTAAACAAATGCATATTGGTATATGTGTGTATAAATGCAGCATACAACAAAACTACTTAACATCTTATAAAGATAAGGTAAGAAGGAAAGTAAAACACATAACAGAATTCATGCTACAAACAAAACTATCAACATAAAGAAATTAGATAAAATCAAGGCGACACTTCAGCATAATAAATAACAAAAAACAATCGGATTATCATAAAAATAAGATAATAATATACAGTATATTTGTATTATTTAATAACTGAAAGTCTTAAATGAGTAAGAACTCGTAAGTTTAGGCAGGTTAATACAAAGATATCAGAACGATATAATGTGCATGTACACTACTCGTATATTAATTACCATATACAAATCATACAGCCACACACATTTAAAAAGGCAATATTTAACCTACGACAAGCATGTTAATTTTAAGCTAATGTACAAGATGTTAACACAAGCATATATTCCATTTTGGCATATTAAAATTAACAACAAAAGCACGGGTAAAACAATGCATATTTTCACATACAGACACAGGAAAACAAATAAAAACCAAGAAGCAAAGAGCATACATTTAAGGATTCAGACTTGGAAAGTTTAATCTCAGTCATGTGCGACAGGCTAATCGAACGCAGTATCTACCGCTAAAGGTACGAATAAGTGAACGGAAATATCCAACATTTGAACAAAATCTAAATTTATCTGGAAATGATATCCACAATACCGGAGCTGCATAACTTGTTCTTATGTCAATATATGTAGATGACCTGACTGTTGGCATTTGTAAAATATTATTAAATCTAGGTTTATCTAAGTTTAACAGTAAGATTAAATAAAATTGCAGGTGACATATCATGCACACATTTTAATTCTTTATACCCATACGTCTCGTTATACAAATATGTAGTGAAAATGTGCCTGAATTATCTAATCAACGGAATATGGAATATACACAAATCTAACGGCACTTTCCGGTATTAGTATCCATCTTTTTAAGATTCTATCAGAGCAAAAGTGCCAAACAAGAGAGAGAAAACATATACTTAAACTGTATCCAATACGCTTTAAAATAGTGTACAAACTTTTTACATATTAGTATAGTGTTGACGCTGTGGTCAAACGTAATCATGCTATTATTGTCCACTCCAAGAAGTTTAACATTAATGCAACATGTGATGTTATTGTTATTCGAGTATGGGATCGAACACAAACTGATGTATGCATAAATAATGCATTATATGTAATTGGTACTCAGTTGAACACATCGTTCAGGCATTATTGCGCAATATATTTATAATGAAATTGTATTATGCTTTATATTGTGTGTTCGTTTTATGATTGCATATTCTAACACGGCAAGAAGATATTTTTCCATAATAAAGAAGTGTGGGTTATTCGGCAACAAATCATGGGCGGAGCATAATTTTTTTTAGATAGTTCCAGAAATTCGAAGAAATTGTTCTGTAAAATGCACGTGGTTAAACGCGCGATAACAAAAGTGTGACAAACAACTAATTTCTGAATTATGTTGAGCAATTAAACCACATGTTCACTGTATTTAAGTATGACGACACATTTTTGTATCAATGATACTGACGTCATTCGCTCAAAATGTATCAATGAATCTGACGTTATATTGAATTATTATGATTTATTGTCGTCACTGAAACGAACGCGTAAATTTACCTTGCGAACAATGGGCGGAGCATAGATAAATATAGTTCTCATTCATAACCCAAACAATGCAGACGCATTATATATAAGATCGTGCTAGAATCAAAATTATTGACGGGTTAGAGTTGGTGATTGGGGTAATAACAAACGGTTTCTCGTTCCGATGCTTGTTATCAAATCTTTCGGGCTGTCTCTCTCCTTGTTTAATTCGTACGCATCGGAACTCCAAACCGTTGGTTATTACCACAACAACCACCGCTTAATCGTCGACTATTTCTAAATTGAATAACTTATATACATATCACACAGTAGGCTGACCCAGATTTTCGGTACCGTTGACATTTGCCTATCCACTTTGGCATGCACCGGGGAATTGAACTCTGACTTAAATACCTAAATACTCTCTTCGTTCCCACCGATTCGCGACCCCGATGAAGATGCCTTCTCGCCCCTTTGCGTTTCAAGTAAATACCTTATATAGTTTTATAGTAATTATACGACAAAAACTTCATCTTGAAAATCTCAGCAAAACGGGGCATATCTCTGTCAAGATACAAAATAGAGTATTACGGATTGTTCCACTTGATGGTGGACAAGAATAAGTATACATTATGAGTTTTAATTGAACACGTTGTCCAGTTAAAATTAAATGGCTATTTAACTAAATATTAAAATCTAAGTAACAAAGGCACATAACTGTTTCAACAGACAAAAACGAGTATTAGGGATTGTTGAACCTGAAAACGGAGTTGATATAATCTGCGTTTCAAGTGAAAAACTTACGTATTTTCAAGTTACAAGATTTAGGAACATAAACTTTAATCAAGATCAGCCGCGAACGCCGTAACCAACGTCGGGACGAGTAAGAAAGTTCACCTAATTTTTGAAGAGTAGAGCTTTAAAGAATGAAATCCGAAAGACGCATAAATAGTGTTCTAATTTCAGATTAAATAAATTCCCCACGTGCTACGTAGATGCTTTTGCTGTCTAATATTAAATAGGCTTCCTCCACTGGTTATTTCGTTATTATATAATTTGCACTTATTCGCAAGTGGAACCATAACGAAAATTAAAACCTCTAACAAATAGTAGTGTATATACATGTGCATGTAATGAATTGCGGTATGCTCCAACACGCTCGTTTGTTGTCAGATATCAGTGTTATATCTATATTCAGCAAAAGAGATGATAAAACGTATGGGGCCTTTGCGAAAATCACCTGATGTATGGTATAATTGGTATATGTAATTCTTGGCGTGACCAGATCATGTACGTGAATCATACGGTGTTGTGACTCTGCGTTTGTCGCTAGAACTAAACACGGGCTTTTGTTGCAAATGCGCTTTCCACGTCGATATGCATGTATTGTGTGTATATAACAATTGCAAAACACAAGGTATATTGTATCTCTCTAAGTGTGTCATTACGACTGGTAATCATTCATTTACAAACATAATGAATTAATTGAGTGAAATATGCGAAATTAAAAACTATGTAAAGGGGCTTCTACACGATAGGCCTCGACCTATAAGTCTAGTCCTATGAGTCAAGACCTATAATGTTCCCCCTTTGACAATTATAGGTCTGTTAAAGACCTATAGGTCTGGACTTCCAGTTTGAACTTGTTCTAGCTGCTAGGTCTAGACCTGTGGAATTCGCTATTTAGAAAATGTGTTATTACTAGTTTACTATACGGTTGTTGGTGAATTAACCAACCTAAAAACGCCATAATACGTACAAATATCGAGGATAAACATAACACGTCTTCAAATAAATAAAATATATTCCCCCAAATTACTAGAATGAACACTTCATAAGTAATATCAGAGCAGCTACGAGATGAAAACTACAAGATGAACTAAATAAAATAATGTCCTTCCTAAGTATTGGCTAATTCAGCTGTGAAATTAGCATATATTGATGTTGATATGCCTTATTGGCATGTATTTATTTGAACAATAAATCTTTGGATGAACACGGCTAATATGTCTTAAACATATACAACAAAACTATGTAATAAAGCTTTTTACACCACCCAACATTACTTATTATTCCTGAAATTGCACGACGATGAACTGAAATCTGAACTATATGATGCTATGTCTATAAATCTTTTTTTAAAAAGACGATATGAAGTTGATACTTGTTTTTCGTTCATTTCGTCGTGCCTAAGAAAGTTGCAATTTTGCTGCTCTGGTTTGCACCTAGCCATTGAGAAATTTAATGGTAATTAACTTAAATAAGTATTCTCTAATATTGTATTTAAGTTTAGATGCTATGAGGATGATCTTTATTTACACTTGAGTACTATTATGAGTATAACTGGACCAAATGTGTAGTTCTGGTACACACAAACCGGTTTTAAACTCCAATCCTTTGCATTGACCGTTCCAAGGCGGTGATCCCAGTTGCATTCATTTGTGTTGTTATGTGTTTTTGTCGTGTGCCGTGTTTGTTTGTTTTTCAATTTCCATAACGTGTGAACACAAAACGGCCCAGACCTATAGGCCTAGACCTATTGTTTTAAACTCCCCTTTAAGCTTGCGGTAATGGTTCACACACGCGTTATATAGCCTCAAACGTTTTTTCCGCAAAATAATAGACTGATTGTCTTGCATGTGCCCTTAAAATTCGTAATCATTGACGACCTTGCGCCGTTGTATTCTAGTATCTTTTCAAATACCCAATTGAAACAAACTCGTAGACCTAATGTTATAAAACTAAGAGTGAGACGATTAGCCAAACCACTGGAGTTATTTGTGTGTTACTATTTTCTTGCGTTTAACTGTTTGATGTGAGTAACTTTGTTGTCCGTGTCCATTTATGAAAAATGCCTATTATGTCGAGGGTTGAAAACCAGAAGGTACCAACTGCCATTGGAATCAATAACAGTTGGCACCTTGTGGATTTCAACACTCGATATTATACTCGTGTATGTATTTATAGTTTCCATGTGCTTTGTGAATATTTTACCGACATACAGAATACATCAGTGGACTTAACATCTTCCCGATGGCAACAATTGGTCCCAAATGAATAACCGACAACTTCTTGGGTAATGGAAATACACTATTAAATATCTTTAGTGTGCTAATGAGAGAAAAATGCTAAAATGTTTCTTCAAAATAGCGGCACATGGTGTGTATAGAAGGACAATAAGAACGTAGTATAAAACAATCATACATCCTGTCAATCAAATGCATGTGAACGGTTACCATCAAGTGTTGAGAGAACACGGTTTCCTGTAAAATACACTGTATTTATTTCTTCTAAATTCGATTACGTCTAATATCTATTTCACATTTCACACTTTTTATAAGACAATTTAAGTACTCAAAAAGTCTGCCGACGACGAGCGAATGCATGTGCTCATCATCCGAACTGAACCATCGCTTAACAATTTTATTTCAATGGACATTATCTGGTCGTAGGTGCTTGGACGCTTGAATATCAGTATTAGTATCAAAATCTTTCCCACGAAAAATTCAAACTGCGTTTGCAACAACTAAAGATATATATATCAGCATTCAAAGCTCTAAGAACCAGCCATACCGTTCCTTACATATAATAAACAACCATATTAATCGTATGCATACAAAACCAAACAATTGTCCATTTAATTTTGGCATTTTATTAGAAAATTGGGTCTCGCAGTAAGTTGACTTGAAACTATCTTTTTTCTTAAAATAATCAGAGTGTTATTCACTGAAAGAACTGTTAAAATGCACGTTTAAACGAATTAAAAGGATGCACTAATGGTACAAACACATTTTCAACGAATAAATAATTTACAGGGAAAACATCCGCCTCAGTTAAACATTTCTGCAATAACAGGTTCAATTTTATGTAGCATTGCAATGCTGTATATTATTCTGTACCAGCCCATATTTTATTTCAAAACTATATTATAATATGACAAATATTTACTTAATGATAACAAAGAATGAATAGATCCACATTTCGCGCTTTCTGCAATAAAACCAGTCAGTTGTATTCAGTGCACTTGCATGCTAGATCCTGTGGTGTGAACAAATTTCACCAGCATGCTTTATGGCACTAAAATCAAAACAGAGTTCGTGCATTCACATGTACACAATCTCAAGTATATGTATGCTCTATACAACTTAAGTTTGAAAATAGGCTGGATATTTTATATATAATTCTTATAACAATCAAAATAATGCAATTACATAATATTAAAATATAACACAAATTAGCTTTCTAGGCATGCTATTAATTAAAAAAATGCAACTTTTCATAATGTTGCATTTATTTATGTGTAACACAGTATGTTATTCACAATATTTAATAGTTGGAAACTATAATTAAAAACCAATGGCTGCCTTTGAGGTTTTCTAATCCAGCTCAACGTTAGCTGTGACAGTTGTTTACTTGCCTCAGTTGTAAATGGAAACCTCAGAAGTCAGTTCTTTGACATCCAGCCCATTCATGAAGTCGGTCGTAAAAATAGCAGATGTAATTTTCCGGAATATGCAATATTTTGCATGATTGATGTCGATTTTTATCATCCCGGGTCCTTTCCGCGGTCAGCGATTCAGAATAGATACATGTAAACACCATCTGCACATTGTATACAAGTGTCATACTAGTCTATATTGCGCAGAAACAGTGTTATGTTTATTGCGTGTCAACGCTGAAAAATAGGATGGTGATAACAGTCTGCAAGACCAGTGAAGTCATCATATACCTTTGGTGTAATTAAGAAAGGGTCTTAGCTGATTGCAATTGATCGAAATACCTAATCCTAATCGAGCCTCATTATTGGTTACTTACACTGAATACGATGTTTGTTTAGAAAATATTTAATTTATTATTAACGGTCTTTGATCGTTTAGTGTTATTTTAAAGTATTTGCAGAGAATTTGAATTTATTCAAAAATATAATTTCACTACAATTATGTCTGTCATGACAACGCTTAGGTTTATAATAATGATAAATTTCGTTTGTGCGAGCATGTTTCAAAAAGTAGTTAAGTAAAAACAATCGATTTAATTCGAATATTCGTTCAGAAGGTCAAATGAATAATCGAATACCTATTTTAATGTTCATTGACATTCCTAATAATCATATATGTATTGGTCTAGAACTCTTAGCTAATAATGCTGCAAAGCTAAACGTGTATATCGTTATCCCATGTTACCCTCTGCACCAGTGTAGAAATACCAAAGCAGATCGTAATATTATCTCTTTTAAATCAATGTAATTTTTAGTCTGGTACTCGGTCGTACGTATAAAAACAACTTTTTAAAAATATATTAGAATTTATGTTATGCTTTCCAGTGGTTTATAGGGAAATATCAGTGAAATAAAAATTATAATTAACTGTTTTTAAACAGAGAAAATGACCATTCTGGTAAGTTTCAATGCTTCACTATAATGAAACTACTTTTCCCCATGGTGAGACCCTATATCAAACTAAGGAAAACCACTCTGCATAGGAAGAACGGAATAGAACTGAACAGCTCTTTATTTACACCCACGTATACAGGGTATACAATAAGGGCAATATAACACATACAGATACTAACATGAGCAATATTATCCAGTTCAAGTAAAAAGTAAAAAGGTTTGTAATACAAAAAATATATGATTTTCATACAGATCGGATTATAAATAATTGATTTACATACATATTGTGTATCATTCAACAGGGAGTTTAATAAGTATGTATGTATTATAAATTATCAATATATGTAAAAACAATCAGTGGTGTTTATTAAGGTAGAGTTTTTCAAACAAAATGGAGAGGGACATATTTATCACGCACTTAATTTGAAACAGAATTGGAGAATACATTATTATAACCTGTAAACTAAGTCACAAGTGCATTACGTTCGTATTTTTGCAGGTGCTATCTTTATGTTACAACTATTCATGATGTGTGGGAGACAAACAAATGTAACATTAAGGGGAGTATTTGAGTATGTATTAGCAAATAATACTTTATAATGTGTGCATACAATAGGCAACA
This sequence comes from Congeria kusceri, assembly GCA_027627225.1. Lineage (NCBI taxonomy): Eukaryota > Metazoa > Mollusca > Bivalvia > Myida > Dreissenidae > Congeria > Congeria kusceri. The sequence goes on along the minus strand of CM051029.1, from coordinate 11,006,230 downwards.
TATATAATTCATTTAATACACTTCAGGTAAAAACGAGTATACAGAACGTAACTAAACCTCTGCAGCATTTGAGAACATATTAATATTAATTTAATTCACAATTTAACAGATAATAGTTTCATAATATGTACATACACAATTTTCTCATTCATTTTATGCATATCAGTTAAGAGTGAGTAAACACTAGACAGTACGTAACTCCTTTAGTGAAGGATAAAAATGGTATAACAAAATTTACAAAATAATCAGTAAAATGTAACCCGTTCCCAAAACAATGTATCTATTCGACAGCAAATTAGAGTGTTCAGCCGTGGCGTTGCGTTGAAAACAACACATGCCAGCATTTATCGGATTTTAATCCAAAACATGGAGCAGACAGTTACAATGGCGTGGTAACGGGTAAAGTAATGATTCATTTTGCTCTGTTAATTTATTGCAATACGGGCATACTATTATAAGCTTGTATTTTTGGATGCAGCGTTCAACAAAATTGGTTATCTCCCTCCATCCATGGCAAAATATAATTTATCAGTAGGCCTATCACACACTTAGGGGGAAAATGGAGCAAATAAACGAATAACAACAACAAAATAACATAAAAATTCACTAACATATGTATTTACATTGTGCAGTAACTTTTTGAACACAAATTTGGGAGGCATTGGTTTGAGTTAAACTTTAACTATAATATTAACATTTAAATGTTATGGGCTATCTTTTGAAACTTTCAAGAATGATATTTATCAGTTTACAAACTTGTTTAAGACATGGGACTGATGTTTTTGATAGAACAGTTTTAAGGGAAAGGTTTGGTATCGGCGTGTTAAAAACATTTAAGTACTGTTCTCTTTGTGTTTGGAACAAAGGGCAAATTATAAAGTAATGTTCTTCTGAGCCAACTTGGTCATTTGTACATTTTGTGCATTTTCTTTCAGTGTATGGGGTGCCATCGTATCCTCCAGTTTCGACCGGGAGACTGTGAGTGCAGTCCTAAATATGAAAAGGCAGTTCAGCTTTCGTTTGGACAGAAGTGTAAGGTACTTTTAAAGTTCAAGCTTTCATTTAAATATACCATATGTTCTGGTTTTATTTGAAGTGATAAGGCTATTTTGCCATGTGAGTTTATATTGTTCTATTAATATGTTTTCAATGTGTTTATTTATATTCGTGGAATTTAATTGTGCCATATATCTATACGACCTGTTGGGTTGAGAATTTCTTTTATTTTGTTAATCCATTTTAAATTATTGTCGGGAAGATTATTCATATAATTGTATATTTGTGCTGAGAATTAATTTTATTATCCGTTAAGTATTCTTTTCCAAAAGGATATCATTTTTTGTTTTATCGTGTGCTATTTTCTTTAAAAATGTATTGTGAATTATTTCTAGTATATCAATATTTTCATATTCAAATATTTCAGATATATAAGTCAAGATGGGGAGAACAGTGTGGGGCTAGCATTATTTGTCCTTGTGAAAGAAATATGCATGGCGTTGTTTTCGTGCTTTGAGAAATGAGCCATTGCTTGAGAATGTTAGCCGAAGGTAATGGTAATTGTCAGTTATTTCAATTGAGGTATTACCAAGATTAAAGTGAAAGTGTTGGAACTGTCTTGCGCCCCAAAAAATTAGTATTGTTTTACTATAGTTAATGTTTAGATGCCAGTTGTTACAGTATTCATAGAAAGCTTTTAGGCAGTTTTTGGAAGTAATTGGGACAATCAGATAATACAACAGTGTCATCGGCGTTGAGTAAAATAAGAAGTTTAAGCCCCAATGTTAGATCTAATGGGTCTTGTAACTATACTCCAATGGCGCCATGAAGATGTAAAGATGTTTGCATATCATTAGGGAAGAGTGAGAAAAGAACTGGTGAAAGATTTACACCTTGTCAGACCCCAGTTTCTGAAATAAATGTAGGAGAAAGTGCACCACCAGTATAAATACATGATTTAATATTGATGTACATGTGTAGATGGCATTGACAAATGTACAATGTATTGAGCTCTTTCAAAGTTTGTGATTGATTAAAACAAAATTATTTAACTCCCTTTGATATAGATGTATACTTATTAATAAGTTCATCTGCTACTCTCTGAATTTTGACAATGGATGAATTTACAAACACTGAATTTGATTTAATGTTCTCAAATATCTTTGACAACGAAGATTTCTTTAAGAAATACTGAAAATGGTTATGATATTTCATTAGAAATAGTTGCACGAAAAGCATCAACAGCAGCAGCAACAACATCACTGCCATAAACTGCAGATGTTAGTGATTCTGAATGGTTTTCTTCTGATGTATCATCTGCACAATCGCCAACAATAACAACAACATCAACTGCAGCAGTAATAACAGCAACAGTGACAGCAACAACAACAGCAGTAAGGCAATTTCGAACAGTAAGTGTTGAAAACTTCCTGCATGCAAATGACAATTTAACAACAGAGAATGATATGAAATTCGCCAGAAATTCCCTAAACTACAAACAAGAGGCAAAGAAATTTACAAAATATACCTGCTGATGAATAAAGCACTATCGTATGTGAGTTCTTGTTGGGCGTCACAAAAAGATGGAACTGATGATGAGTCCACAACTTTGAGAGGCTTTATCAGCTCAATTGACCGACATTTGAAATATATGAAAGCATAATTTCATTAATAAATAACACATACTTTGCCAAGGTGAGAGAAGTGTTGACAAGCGAACAAAAGGCTCTGAAAAAGCAAGGCTTTGGACATAAACCTAAAGCGGTTGTGGCACTATCACATGAACATATTGATGGTGTGTACATTACATGCCGCGTGGTTTTTTGCCTAAATTTGCCAGTCACCGCGATCCACTGCTGTGCGGAATGCCACACTGGTCACATTGGAATCGCGCGATTGGCGTGGACCACGGGGACACAACCTTGATACCATTTTGATTTTATATCGGTACGATCATCGTGGATTATCGGGGGTCAGTTAAAAAATCCGTGTACACTTTGAAGACAAGAAGATGGTCGAAACAATCAATGTACCGTATAAATGTAACTGTTACTGTTGTAGTGCTTTACGTACTTACGTATTTACTTATGTGCTATTTCAGGTAACAATAGCATACATATGATCAAATATCGACAGTCAATGAACATTTACTAGTGAAGAGTATTTTTAGGGCTTTCGATGCGGAATAAAAACATATCAAATACAATACTTCAAGAAATGAAACTCAAGTGTTTATTTAATATTTACGCAATTAATCACGTAAAGTCCATTTCGTACCCGTTTCACAAACCAGATCGGGAATTGTATAAAAAAAGTAGAACAGCTTCAAAGCCAGCTCTCCCAAAATGTATCGATGCATTTGAGTAATTATTAAACAATAAACAGAAACACTCATTACTGGCAATACTTGTACAGTAACCAGTGCACGACACTTTAGGGTTTTGCTAGAAATAGATGAACAATTGAGCAAAACCATTAAGGTTGTAATCTTACCAATAAATTAAAACAATAAATAAAGTAAGCAAGCTAACCATTACAGGAAAGCGTAATGCAATGTAACAGTTCTTTCGTGTTAAATTGCTGTAACGAAAGGCAATCGAATCAACGAAATTATTAAACACAATTTTACAACACAGTTTAAAAAATGACACGTACTCAATGTATATATGTGCTTGTGTTAACTAAATTCCATGTATACACACACTACATGTATGCGAATGAATTAGCTTTTTCGTTGGATACGCCATTTATTTGTATTTCACGGCGAATCACCGCGGTCGCATGGTTCACCGTGGAATCGATATTGATCAGGTCCACGGTGGTCCATTGTAATCACCGTTGACGGCGCATGTTAAAACACCACAATAATCGCGGTGATTATCTACGGCAATAAAAATTGTCCACATTAGGTATGATATTTAGGCAAAAAAAAAACACGCGACGTGTAGTTAACAAAGCAAAGACTCTTGGAGAAACTAGTACAAGAGCTCTCATTCATTTTATGTGGATGATATGCACAACACATTTTGGGATGAGAACAGGCACAGAAATGCTTACGCTCTGTTGGGAAGTTATCAACCTTGGACTTAATTATGAGACAGGGGGGAATACATCATCCTCGACACTGACCGCCAATCAAGGACATGTACATGCGCAAATCCTGGAGATATAATGAAAACAATAATTTTGCTTAGCATATAAAATAACTAATTAAACAAAACATATACTTTAATTATAATATGCTTTCCGACGAACATATGCTATGCGAAACTCAGCTGCCAGACACCACAATTTGTAAAATGTGTAAAAAATATTCTAAATATGGCATACACAATCAAATTAAGGATGATAAAAAGCAATGATTTTGTTAATCATGATGCATGCTGCCAATTGTTACATTTATAAATCGACAAATCCATAATTTGTTTAAATAAGTCAACTTATTATAAAATATGCAAGATATTTAAAAATGTTGTCCGATATATTTTCGTTAGACATGTCTTCATGTCTGTTAGGTTTTGCATTGTCTGTGATCTGAAAAGAAATATCATCACAATACAATTGGTAATTCAAAAGTTTATGCATCAAACAGTGGATTATCATTTATAATTCACACTATTTCTTCTATGAAGTACGTTTTCTAGTGACAAATCAAACTCTACTTTTGTAACGCAGCCAAATGGTTTTGTTTACTTCAGACCAGCCAAATCAAAAGCGTACGCTGTTCCCGTGGAACCTGACAGGGACCCTGTGAATCTCTCCAAGCTATATGCCGAAAAACGCCCTACATATATAACTCCTGGCAACAGTACCCAACAATGCTTGTTCAGCAGGTTTGCGATGGAAATTAATAAACTCTACGATATAATGGCAGAGATGACGCCGGGATTAAAGATTCCTGAATCACCCCATAACGGGTTAATTCTTATAAATTAAGAATTTCACATGACAGCAATGATATATAAAGAAACGTACCTTGCTATCCATTTTCATTGCACAGGTTTTGATATTCATGGTCCATAAAACTGTTGAAACCCAGATTCCATGATTTTCCAAATTATCGATCTTTTTCCAGACAAAGCCTATTGTCCATAATTTCTCCATATCCATTCCAACCCTGGATTTTCAACTTCATTTAAGTGCTTCACAAGGACACAACGCAATTACAAATTAAAACTATTGTAATATGCTATGATTCCATTCAAATTTGTATGTCAATTTTATCATTTTACTGACTCTTGAAGGCATAATCATCTGATATTTTATAACACTTGTGTTTTCAGTGCATACAACACTTGATTCAGACGCTGAATGACGAGAATGTATCTGCCCATCACATCATACAGATTTGAGGCCACGCAAGTGGTTACTGTTTGAATAACTACAGTAGTTCAAACAATGAACAATCTAAACAATTCCGAATCACGCATGCGCCTTTCTCAGAATGTCATTTATCATCAAACGGCCAACCGGAAAAAACTTTGCGAATCCGAAATTTTGCAAATTTAAGAATCTTTTTTTCATGGAGATATCACTATTCTACCATTAAGTAATTGTTAAAACGTTTAACTGTGATTAATAATTGATGATTTTTACATAAAAAATGTTTTCCTTTCATTATGTTATTTATGTGAAAAATTGGCTTTTCCATGTCTTTTTTTTTTCATTTTCCCATGGGATTTTCGTTTACCCAAGGGATTTTTTTCCACTTTTCAGACTTCAAAAAAAATCCCATGGGATAAATGAAAATTTTTTAACCGCGTTTTTATGTATTGCACATGTATACAATTAAATATAACCATAATACAATCGTTTTGTATAGACACAATATTATTTTTAGCTGTAATAAAAACATCCCATTTTAAAAGTGAAAAAAAAACAAGTTAATGTTTTCCTATTTTGTTAGATTTTCTCATGTTCATCTAAGAGATGCTACGTTTTATATTAAAATAGGTAAGAAACCTGTTTTGATGCGTTTTGATATATTTGAAAAAACATTCCATTGAATTGTTTTCCCACTTTCCAAAGTGTGAAAATTTCCCACTTTCCAAAGTGGGGAAATATTCCTACTTTTAAAATTTAATTTTTTTCTCAATTTTAAATCCGATAATACACTGGATTCAAATATTGAAACTACTTTTTAATTAAATTGAATAGCAAACATCAATATAAATTACAACCGTTGATACTGAACAAAAGATTAATCGGGTTGGGAGAACATCAATTGCGAAAACTATTTTTAATTTATTGATAAATAAGGTATTTATTGATATTGATGTCTTTTTAAGATCGCCCGTTGTCCGTCGTGCGTTTGTGCGTGCGTGCGTGTGTGATGGCGTGCGTCGTCAACAGTTCATTCAAACAAGATCTCCTCCTAAACCGCTTGGCAGATTTTCACCAAATTTCACAGGAATGATCCTTGGGTGGACCTCTTTCAGAGTTGTTCAAATCTTTCCGGTCCGCTTCATATGTAGGTCAACAGAGCTAAAAATAGATTTAAAAAGTGAAAATTTTAAAAATCTTCTTCTATGAAACCGCAAGGCTGAGAACATTCATATTTGATATGTGACATCCGATGGTAATCCTCTACTAAGATTTTTCAAATGATGCCCCTGGGGTCAAAACTGGCCACGCCCCAGGGGTCACATGGTTTATATAGACTTATATAGCATAATGACTTTAAAAATCTTCTCCTTTGAAACCGCATGGCCTAGAGGTTTTATATTTGGTATGTAACATTGTATAGTGGTCCTCTACAAAGATTGTTCAAATGATGTCCCTGGGGTCAAAACTGGCCACACCAAAGGGGCAACATGGCTTATATAGACTTAAATAGCAAAATGAATTTAAAAATCTTCTTCTCTGAAACCGCGAGGCCCAGAGGTTTCATATTTGGTGTGTAATATTGTATAGTGGTCCTCTACAAAGAGTGTTCAAATGATGCCCCTGGGGTCAAAACTGGCCACAGCCCGGTGTTCACATGGTTTATACACACTTAAATAGCCAAATGACTTTTAAAATCTTCACCTCTGAAACTGCTAGGCCCAGAGGTTTTATATTTGGTATGTGACATTGTATAGTGGTCCTCTACAAAGTTTGTTCAAATTATGCCCCTGGGGTCAACACTGGTCACACCCCGGGGGTCACATTGTTTATACTGCAGCATTATAATTTCAATAAGCCTCTAACACTCAAAATTCAATCCAGCAGACGACATTCCAGCCAGGTGTATACAGTGTGCTATTTTTATATCTTATAAAACCAGCTAGCCAGTTACACAGTGTTGTGAGGGTTCTTTAGAGAATCGTTGGAGATGACCATTGAAATGCATATAAAATGTTATCCACCAGCATGTTCAATCATGTTGTTGTGTAAGTAAATTAGCTGGATGTAATATTTAGGCAATGTGTAAGAAATGTAGTCAATCTGTCTTAGTATCTTAGACCGTCTTATTTAATACATTTTAACTTTTGATTTACTACATTGAATTTGTTTTCAGGCGAAGTGCATATGTCTTATTTAATAATGAAATGCAAAATATGAAATTATAGCATTAGATCTATATCAAGTCTAACTTAGGTGGAAATGCACAATTTTGTGTCAGTCAAAATGATGCAGCAATCGAGTCTGTTTCTCTGATACTGCAGTATGTTTCACCAGCATGTACAATATATATTTTATGAAGAAGTCAAACTTCAAACATAGCTAATTTATGTAATCACAGCGTTTCGGCTGAAAAGCCTTCTTCAGGTAACATGTTATGACAAAGACGTTATAATGACGTCATGACGTCATAATACATGAAACATAATTATGCGTACTTATTACAATATTTAGGATACACAAAAGATACACCATACACGTAAAATGCAAATAGAGCAACGTGTTGATAAATACAAGTATGAACTATATATATGTCATACGTACACCTGGTGTACGTATATGTAACATTGTATAGTGGTTCTCTACAAAAATTGTTCTGTACCAGCACGTAAAGACACACGTAGCATAGAGCCTACAGTCTAGTCATCTACTTTAACCCTTTCATTTGTACAGTTTCATTAAATGTGTTCAGCACACAAAAAACTACACACAAATCATGTCTTTCTAACAAAGTTCTAAATGCTTTGTTGGCAGCTTCCACCCAAGGACCTCTTCTCAGAAGAACATCGTTTCAGTACCTGAAACCGCAGTGTTTTCGTGTTTGATATGTAACATTGTATAGTGGTCCTCTACAAAGATTGTTCGAATTATGCCCCTGGGATAAAAAGTGGCCATGACCCAGGACGTCACATGATTTATATAGACTTATATGGCAAGTGGGCCTTAAAAATATTCCGTGTTGAAACCGTAAGGCCCAGAGGCTGTATATTTTGCGTGAAACATTGTGGAGTGGTCCTCTACAAAGATTGTTCAAATGCTGTCCCTGGGGTAAAAATTGGCCACCCCCTGGGGGGTCACATGTTTTATATACATTTAAATAGCAAAATGACTCGAAAAATCTACTCTTAAACCGCAAGGCCCAGTGGAATCATATTGGATATTTAACATTGAAATGTGGTCCACGGCAAATATTGTTCAAATGATGCCCCTGGGGTACAAGGTGGCCATGCCCTGTGGGTCACATGGTTTATATAGACTAAAAAACTAAAAAAACATCTGAAACTGCCAAACTCAGATCTTTATACTCAGGTAAGGCGTTTAGTGCCATTTTTCCCTCTTGTTACTAGCCATTTTGATGCCTTAAACTCAGGTGAGCGACCTAGGACCATCATGGCCATATTGTATGACTTTCTGGTTTAATTTATAAATTTATAAATTTATTAATTTACCTTTAAATGAGTCTGGTTTAATTAATTAATGTATCAATTTACTTTTTAATCAATTAATAAATGTTTTTATTTATTTATTCTATAGTTAGTAAATCAATTAATTAATTAAATAATTGATTATGTTTTTAATTAATCTATTTTTTTATTAATGAATGAATGAATTAATTAATATATTTATTTATTTATTTATTTATTTTTTATGTATTTTTTGTTATTTACTTATTTATTTATTATTTCAATTATTAATTAATGTATTTATTTATTTATTTATTCTTTAGTAAATTTATCGTGGATATGTGTGAACAATAAACATTTTAAATTAATAATAATAATAATAATAATCATAATAATAACAATCACCAAAATAAACACTGTAATCATAATAATAATAATAATAATTATAAAACTAATAATAATAATAATTATCATTATTATTATTATTATTATTATTATTATTATTATTCTAATCAGTATTAGTATAAGTATTAATATTAATTATTAGTACTAGTATTAGCAGTAGTATTAGTAGTATTAGATTATTTTTGATATTTTGAAATATTAATTGTTAAATGTTTTTAATAAACAATATATTTCTTATAAAAATACTATTATAATTATTATTGTTATTATTATTTTGCCATTATTATTATTATTAGTAGTAGTAGTTGTAGTAGTAGTAGTAGTAGTAGTAGTAGTAGTAGTAGTAGTAGTATTGTTATATAGTCATAATAATAATAATAATAATTACATTAGGTTTATTATCATTTTTATCATTATTATCATGATTAATATTAGCAGTAGTAGTAATAGTATTAGTAGTAGTAGTAGTAGTAGTAGTTGTAGTAGTAGTAGTATTCGTGTTATTGTTATTACTATTATAATAATTATTATTATTATTATTATTATTATCATAAGTATTATTTTTATCATTATTGTTATTATTTGTTTAATCATTATTATTATTATTATTAGTAGTAGTTATAGTATTTTATTATTATTATTATTATTATTATTAGTAGTAGTAGTAGTAGTAGTAGTAGTAGTAGTATTCGTGTTATTGTTTTTATAATTATTATTATTATTATTATTATTATTATTATTATCATAAGTATTATTTTTTTATTATTGTTATTATTTGTTTAATCTTTATTATTATTATTATTAGTAGTAGTACTAGTATTTTATTATTATTATTATTATTAGTAGTAGTAGTAGTGGTAGTAGTTGTAGTAGTAGTAGTAGTAGTAGTAGTAGTAGTAGTTGTAGTAGTAGTAGTAGTAGTTGTTGTTGTTGTTGTAGTAATTGTAATCGGTGGTAGTAGTAGTAGTAATAGTAGTAGTATTAGATGTATTAGTATTATTATTTCTGTATTATTATAATAATAATAATTATTATTATTCTTATTCTTATTATTTTATGATTATTAATATAATAAAAAAAATAACAAAAGAAAAAGTAATATTAATAACAATAATAATAATAATAATAATCATAATCATAATTATTATTAGGCGTAAAAGAAATATGTTTGTTTCAGGTAACATGCCAAAATAATTAGGGTAGGTGGGTCCTGATTTTTTTTTTTTTTTTTTTTTGGTAAATGGACATCTTGTAGATTCGTAAACTGAATAAATATTCAAAACTTATCAGTAATATCCTTAAACATTGTTTATAAGTGGATGCTATCAAAGCAAAACACTTATTTATCCAAAAACACATTTAATTATTTGAAAAGGTAAATAAACCAAACATCAATCTGACAAACCCAATAAAATGTTCTAGGGTCGGGGCATTTTTTTAGGGTAGGTCGGGTTACCTGAAACAAACGCCTTATTATCATTTAGTCATCTGACAAAATTACACAGGTCATGATATAAGGATGTATGATCTTTCTACTTTACGGCAGTGCATACAGTTGTCGTAAAATTCATACGTTACGTTTGCAATATGAGAGAAAATGTTGTTCAGATATTAACAACTTTGTGTTAAAATCGTGAACAAAAATAAAACATCGTAACGCTTCTTTCACCGTCAAAATATTTACGACAAATACAAAACATATATCCCTTGAGCGCTTAGTTTTTGTATTTGTAGCAGCAGACAGACAACAAACAACACCAACGACAAAATCGGAGGACTTTTGGTATAAAATGTGAAAAACTTAGTTATAAAATTTTATCTGAGAACATAACTTTTAGAAGAATTTGGAAACAAAAACAGAAATAAAAAGGGTCGTTTTGCTCGCAAAACAGTAACATCTGCAAAAAAAACAACACACAGTGAAACTGAAAGTAACGAAACTATTGTTTTGAATGAACATCTTGACCATAGTTACGTTCGTACAGCTCAAACAAGTGATTCCTTTGATGAATATTGTGTAGAGTGTTAAACAACGGAGGAAGAGTGGCAGTCAGGGCGGAGAATTGTTGAACTGGGCAGTTTGGCAGAGAGTCTGAAGACATGCGTGAATTGTTCTTGCCCTTTGTTTCTTCATAATACAATTGCTAGCAGAAGTGTTGGTATTGCCACACTTTTAGACATCTCATGTGAAAACTGTTGCCAACAGAACACAGTGCATACTGGTAACAAGCATGGCAAGATCTACGACATGAATACAAAGCTAGCCCGAGGTAAGTGTTTCAAATGTCAATGCTTTAATGTATTATATTAAATATAAGTATACATGTAGCCTCTTTTCCTGTATATTCGGCCACTCCAGAGCTAAAATGCTTGTATACCCTAAATGAGAACAATTTTAACACTAGTGAGACTTTATCTATAAATTAAGGGTCTCTCTCACTAAATAAAGGCCAGATAATTTAGAGATCAGCCAATCACTTATTTACTGACCAATGCTAGGAAGGCACCCGGACAACCATGAATTTGTCAGATGTTTCCTATCATTTGGTTCAGTCTTCATTTTGATAAGAAAACACTAACATTTTGTTAAATTTTTTATATAATTCATTAGAAGCATTCTTTATTAGACCAACACACAATACCATACTGTATGAAAATGATTGTTTACAAATTTTTTGGCTTATGTACAAAATGTGTAGCAATTTTTTAGAATTTCTTGTAAACATCTTAATTCTCTCAGACAAAATCTAAAATTCACAATTTTTACAATCAAAAACAATATTTATGTGATAGATGCGTCTCAATAAAGATAGGGAATACAAGTTTGGAAGAAATAATATTTAATTTCCATTATATGGGGGTGGCCGAATCTATAGGAATGGCTGAATCTATAGGAAAGAAGGATACATCAGGGTGTTTTTTATTGGTACATTTTTTTAATATTAACATTTGGAAGTAGTATATTTAGATATATTTTCCCGAAATATAAAATTTAAAAAAATTCCGAACTGAAATTTTCAAAAACAAAATACCAACAAGGGAATTCCCTCTGTGACATGCAGCTGTTGACATATGTTTAAAAAATATCACATTGCAAAAAAAAGATGTTATCAATGGTCTTTTTAGGTTAATTCCGAAATGCCATTTTATCTAGCTGACAAAATAGTAAAGTGCGCGGAGCCAGCAGACACTATTTCTCGTGGGTGCCGGTTTAGTTCTTGTTGTGTGTAATCCATGTTTGTTAAGTTAATTTTTTTGCAAGCTGTCGAAATGAAGTTTGTCTTGAAAAAATATTGTATATTTCGGCTTCATTCTTTCAACTTTCAGGGGTGTGGAAATATCACGACTTTAAACTTGTCGATGGACAAGTTCATTGCAAAAATCTACATGTCCGCAAACAACAGTCACTTGTAGAAACAAAAACAGAATTTTTATTCAGGCCTTCCTGAGATATTTTCATTTAATTATAAATAAAACACAATTTGTCATTCAAATGTAAAGGGTATAATAATACGATAATTAGGTTCGAATTTAAACATCATTTTAACACCCTGAAATTGTACATGTCCATGGACAAGTGGACAGGAAAAAATCATTTGTCCGACAGCAAAATTACCCGCGTCTGACAAGTCGGGCATAGGATTTCCACACACCTGACGTTTCCGGGCTGACTGGTCGGTCAATATAACGCGATGTTTTGTGCTTTTTTCTTCGTGTTGTGTTGTATTGTATGGGCAATTGGTCACTTGCCGGAACATAAGTGACTTAGGATGTCAAAAGATTTTATCCACAACATACTTGCATATACATATATAAATTAACTAAAATTCGTTATATTTTTTTGCCATGCAATTCATAGCTGTCTATGATGCGCGATATAAATAGTGAAGTTCTTGTTATTGTTTTTGTGAGGCTTTTCTTAATTTTACATACATAGATATCGTTCAAAAAAGGCACGGTGTTAATGTTTTTTTTGCTTTTGTGTGTGTGTCTTTTGTTGTTTTTTTATAAAGGCATATTTATTTAGTTTTTTTGTGGTAATACGATTTCTAATTTAATTTGCATCTTGCACAACACTGTTTGGTATTGTTTTGCTTTATACTTTAATATTTAAGTTTGTACTGCGTCTTTGCGATCTTTGTAGATTGTGTTTCTTTTTTTTTCTCTCTCATTTTTATTTGCACATAATTGTATAGGTGAACAAATATGTTAAAAAAACCTTATTTGGTATGTAATAGAGAAAGTGTATTCCTGCATTAGCTTACTTATACTGATATGCATTTAATTCCTGTTTACCAGTATCTGTATTTATTATAATGGCAACATTATTATTCCAAATAATATGTACTTGACCGTGTTTTTAATGTTATTTGTAAGCTTTATTTCAGCCCGTGAGGTTAATCTTTTCAAAATCTACAGATTACCATAATCTATCATATTTCAGCCAGTGGTCTTCTCGTGAAAAGGGCAAACATGCTACCGAGTAGATTTCACGAATGACGACAATAGCCCGTTAACATGACTGTTGAGAAAAATTACGTAACATACTGTCTAAATGAGATTATAACAATGGTTATGTTTTGTTAGCATTCTTGTATTTGAAAAATAGTTTTTCAATCCAAGGTAAGCTGTTATACTTAAATTACATGTTACTACAACCACTGAGGTCATTATTATATTTAAATCTTGTTTCAATGATTTTATTATATTTTTCAAAAGCGTTATTTATTTTTCATCAGTTTCTGACACTCAAAGCTTGCAACTAGAGGTAGATGTGGATGATGTATATATCAACAACAGACTTGTACTGAAATGTTCTACACCATCACCAGTTATTCAGCTTAAATGGAGACGTTTAGTTAACGGTTCAAATGTTGAAAATATCGTTATAATTCAAGAGTTCGTAAACGACCAATGTACTTCTACGGATCAGCTTGATAATTTCGAATGTTTCTGTAATTCAACGGCGTACACGTGTATCATAAAAGCTGTTGACGTGTCCAATGATGGGGATAGTTGGCGTTGTTCGGCTGCAATTAATGGATTTACAACACACAGCAACAGCTTCAAAATCAGTCTGCTAAGTAAGCGTATATATTTAATTCAAAGTAACACCACCAATAGCAATGTGATGTTATAGTGAATAATAAAAAAACATAAGTTGGTATATAATGAAATCAGTATATGTTTCGACTAATAAAAATATAATTCCTGTCTTTGGATTCCTTTTTACAAACAGCAAAGACTGTCCTAAGTATTAAATTTCCGAAGATATCATTAATGATAGAACTCGTTTGGCAGACGGTGGATATAGTATAATTATGTTTCAAAATTTCAACATCAACTTGTGAAGTCTGTGTTAAACATATATGTGTCTCCCATGAAAGTTGGGAAGTTTATAATATGCCAATAGAGTCACACATGTTTTATTTTCAGTAAAACTCAGCACTTTGACATTGCTCCCACGACCTGTATCAGCCGTGTCCTACCCTATATACAATGCCGTTTCAACTTTCACATGCATCACTTCACAGAGCAGCCCAGCGGCAAGTATTCACTGGTTCGAAGATGGGGTTGACGTCACCGAGAGATCAAGCTATGAATACAGTTCTTATATGGCTAGAAGTGTTGTAAGATATACAAAAAGCACAACCAGCAGCAAGAAATTATCGTGTGTGGCCACCTATATACACAAGAACAGTACTATAAATCTACAGAATGAAACGCTTTTACAAATCCAGTGTAAGTAACATCCTTATGTTTTATCATTACAGGAAATAACACCGAAAACAATACCGTATGAACTGGAAGTAGCGTGTATAAACGAAACCTCTGTCACACGTGTTGGATCAATGTTGTTACTAGTGTTACCCTGCAGAAACCATAACGACTTTCATATACTATCAATGCTCTATAGTAAACTAAAATAAATTAAGGTAAACTAAGGAATATTGTTTTTGCATATGCCTCTAGCTAGCAGGTCATTATTCTTCCAGTTACGATCCTTAAAAAATATCGATTGAATAGAAAATACCAAGTTACGTAGGAATGCATCATTAGATATATGTTAAGTGCGCAAGTATTGTCGACATTTACACAAATTTCATAATAAGCACTTATACTGATATGTTTCCAAAACATTTATTGAAATAGGACTTATATGCTTATTTAGACCCCGTTTCCAAACCCGTCGTTGCTATTAATAACAAAACCGTCTCCGAAACAGTATATATCCCAGAAAATGTTCCTGTGGAGTTCAGATGTTCCTCATCCGGATTTCCACATCCGTCTTATCGTTGGACCTACCCTGGGGGCAACGAGACCGGAGACGTTGTGAGGTTACAGTTTAATCGTTCTTCCATTGCTCAAGAAATTCTATGTGTGGCAACTAACGTCTATTATTCGCTGAACGATCCGGTACACAGTCAACAACAGATATGACCTCATTAAAGATGAATGTGTCATGTGAGTTCATGCGTTTGATGGAAGCTCTGGTGTAGTAAACAGTAGTGTTTGTAGAAAACATTAATAATGCTGATTTGTGTTCAAAGTTTATTTAACTAAAATCCACATGTAATAATTGTAACCGTTCGTTAAAATATGTTATACAATTATTATGCTTATTACTTAAAGGTGCTAATAATACACGAATACATTTTCAGACCCGCCATCCTTCAAACACTTCGTAAACAAGAACGATGGGTACACTTTTACTGATATTAACATAACACTAGTAAAAGGTGACGACATCAAGATTGCATGTGAGTGGGACGCTAATCCACAGGCCACCGTATTCTGGCATGGGCAGCAGATGAATTATTCTACATTAACTGTCACTTATATACAGCAGGACACGACCTGGACATTTCATTTTATCAATGTATTGTTTTATTTTGAAAAGAAAACTGTTATCCCGAACGTCTCATGTAACTACGTAGTGTTTATGTGTTTGTCTTGCTTTCAACAAAGATGGACCTGACCATCCTACTGTAAGGTATAGCGTATTGCCAGACCTGTCTAACACTGGAACCGTACCAGCCAATGGAACCATCTCATTGATCGAAAGCAGAAGTGTACAGCAGACCTGTTCGGCTAACAGTAACAAGACTTCCACATATCATTGGGATCCAGCTTATAACAATGCCGTACGTAATATATCAAACATTTCAAGAGATGCCACGTTCACATGCACAGCTGAGAATGGTATGGTTACTTCTCTGAGAGGAAACGTTACTGGCAGAGCTAATGCAACAGTTCGTATCTATATTCTGTGTAAGTATGGGTATATTATTATATCGAAATGACTGTCTCATACCATGCAATAGCAAGACTTTTAAACAAATTGTAAGCTGCGTGTTATCTAAAATACTAATATTAGATGGTCCAGCGAACATTGTGGCAAAATACAACAACATCACACAAACAGACCTTGTGGTGAAAGTAATTGAAGGCTCGTCGTTTGAAATATCATGTTCGGCCAAAAGTAACCCAGCCTCGAGTATTTCTTGGTATGGTACTGGAACACAGGTGGGGAATGTATTGTCCATAAGCAACGCTAGCAGGGACCGGAACAAGAACATCACATGCACCGCAATGAACTCCATGGTAGATAGTCTAGGAAACAGAGAAAGCAAGTCAGTACAGCTTACTGTTATCCTTGATGTTCTGTGTAAGTGACTATTATTACGTATGCATCATGTTTTAGAGTGAGCATGTACCATCTCGTTCTATTTGCTTGTAGGTACTTCTAGTTATTCACATCATATGTGCCTCGTAAGTACGCAGTGTGTAACAATCCCCCCAAAAAACTTTATAAATTATAAATATTCAAATCTATTAATAATGCATAAACTTAAAACAACTAAAATGTTCACAATGGTTCTTGTATTGTTGCTACAGACCCACCGACAGTTCAGCAGATAGCGAATCAAACCGTTCTTCTCAACACGTCTTTCACAATGGTGTGCAACTTGACCAGTGTTGGTAACCCACCAGAATCAAACTACACATGGCTAATGAATGGTTCCAATACTACTGTCTGCACAATGCAGACATTAACAATTAACCACGTCGAATTAACAGATAATGGCCAATACCGATGCAATGCAACAAACAGAATGCAGCGTATTGGAAGCGAAGTAGTGTACGGGTTTAGTAAGACCGCATTCTATATAAATGTTCAGTGTAAGTTGTATGAGTATCCCACTGTATTTAATAATGTTGTTTTCTCGTATAAAAACACAAATTTTAATTTTAAAACTATTAACGAATTACTTTATGTTTGTATAATATCTTTTTATTTTATAAACTGCTAATTTAATTGTTTGGACAGACGCATTCCCAATTATTATATTGGTATTTGTAGAAATTGTGAACAAAATGTTGAACGTAACAGGCATTCGAAGCAAATGAATATAAAATCCAAATTCTCGTTGACCAGGACGAATCAATAGAGCTAGTATACTATGCCGTTGGTGACCTCGAGCCGTTAATTCGTATCGTGAACGCAACTCGTGGGATTGATTCACTTCTAATAGAACAAGAAGCACACACAGCGAAATATTACATTCGTCAAGCGAGTGTGAATATGATAGTGGAACGTACAAATGTCTGGCATACAATAAATATAACACGGAACAACATGAAAACATTCTTGCCGTCCTAGTAAACTGTAAGTGATATATATATCACTACTTTTAAGATATTAACTATGTAAAATTTCACAATGTAAGTTTATATAGTTATTAACACTTTTTAATTTGTATGGCATAGGTTCTCCAAGAGCGTCGCCCTTTTCTCCTCCTATAACAGAATTGTACAGAGCTCCCAACGACTCAGCTTTCACGATAAAGGCCTATCCTGAACCCAAGTATTCCGACTTCACTTGATACAGGCGTGTAGACGATGAATGGAAGGATGCGTCCATTGACTCCAACTAATTTCATATCAATATATCTGATGACAAATTGCAGACACAACTGGTGATTGCCCGTGCGCAAGTTGAAGATTATACAGAATATATGGTTAAAATTACCAACACAATGGGTTCAACGGCGGAAGTGTTTACGTTACAGGCACAATGTAGGTATATATTACAACGTTGAATATGTAAGCATATTCACAATTATAATTGCATATGTATGTACATACGTTTTATTTATTATACGAGTACAATTTTTTTAGCCATACCAGATGTTCCGAATGACTTGCTTATTGACCGAATAGGAAAAATGGACATTGTTATTACATGGGTTCCTGGTTTTAATGGCGGCCAGGATCAGAACTTCACTATTCGATGCAAAGAAGTCGATATTGAAATCTGGAGAGATATATACGTAGCAAGTTATGTTATAAACTATACCTGGACCATTGAAGGATTAAAAACAGGCACGACATACCAAATCCAAATGCTTGCGGAAAACAACATAGGCAAATCAGATTGGATAGAGGAAATAACAGAAACTACTCTTATGGATGCAGGTAATTTCAACTAGTGAAAACATTTATATCAACTTTAGTCTGAAGATCGACAAATTAATACTTATTATGTGCAGTGATCTGTATTGTGTACAAGTACAATAGTTCAAATGAATTTGTGTAATTACAGTTGACAATGGCTCGGCTGCACCTGCTATTGGTGGCGCAATAGGTGCTGCAGCAGGACTTGGTATACTTGTCGTCGTCACAGTTGGGATATGGAGATACAGAACACGAGGTAAATGTACGTTATTAAACGTCTATAATATAATCGTACACTTTTTATTGTTTGGAAATACGTATTACTTGTTTACAATAAAACATGCATAATCATATTTTCATCAACATTATGTACGCAGTTCAGTATTTACTACGACAGTCTCTTTTTTTTATTTACTTTATCTAATGTACTTTGCATGTACATGTACTTTTTATTTTGTGCTTTTAGCATTGCAAAAATCTGTTGCAAAGCAAATACTAACGAGAAGGTATAACTAATTTAGCGTTTAGTTTAAATCATATAATCGCCTGGTAATACGTTTTGAAAAAAATTGCTTTTAATTTATTCACAAATACATATGTATGGTTGATTCATGTTTATTTTATTAAAGAAGATAATAGTAGCGAGTTATATGGAATGTATGCGTTTAATTTGCATTATTTAGTAATTTATAATTTGATAGTGCAATGTATTTATTAGTTGAATTTCATATATTAAATATATGTTGAAGGTCAATAAATCATGTAGGCGGAACATACGAAAATATAGGTAGGTAATGATTAATTAATTAAACTTAAATAGTATTGCCTTATCCATTGCAACCAGTCATTAAAATGTTGCTTTATAAGTTTGAATAGTCTACTTATTAAAAATGAGATAAATGTTGTAAACTGCAATGCACTGAACACTTAAGCAGAACCATTATACAAACATCCGAAATTCATGCAGTGAAATACGTACCACAGCCAGACTCTGTCCAAAGTCAAAACTCTAAATCCGTATATTTACACTTTGATGTATGTATTTCTACTAAACATGTACATCTTGAGATCAAAAATCGTGCATGGTTATTGATTTTAAAATATATTCATTTCAGAGTCACGCGCAAACGTGACAGAATACATAACACCCGACCGTTATAAGTCATATTAGTTTGTATAAAAAAATCATTATATCGTAAGCTATTGCAGGCCAGAACGCAGCCATACAGTACGAAATACCAATCCAATATGAGGATCTCGTGATGGAAACATAAGTAATTGTATGATCGACATTTCTATATATGTGTAGAAATTATATAAATTGGGTAATGTGATACATTCTTGGCTTTGTCCTTGTCTACGCATATGAAGATAAATAATGCATATTAGTATGAATCATTTCAACAATATTTAAAAAGTAACGCATATTGCAAATATTACCAAATTATAATGTTTGTTTTATAGTCAGGCAACCTAGCAACGCCTCAAACACAGATGGAAGTTATTCAACCTACATATTGGGTAATGAAAATAATTGTTGCCGTTATTAATTTCAAAGTCCGTAAGCCCACTATGTTGATAAAGTGTATTGACATGCTACTCATTCTGATATATGTTTGGATGGACACAGGCATGTTAAATATTTAACGCTTAATTCATTTACCCCTTATTAAATAAGTAAAATGTCTGAGCGCCACTATTTGAATACCAATACTGTCAATTATGTTCACTGTTGTTTACTTTTATGGCAGATGCTCCAGGTACCCGTCGTGGCAATAAGTATGAGACACTTACAGAACTAGAAGTCCGTGAATATGCAACTCTTTACTCTGAGGACACTGTTCGAGCGATCAACACTTCGTCTGACAGCCAACCTGACATGTCAGGACAAATCGTGTCAGCAGACGACGATCGGGAATATGTTAATATGAAGCTTTAAGCACTGTAAATGTTTTTTTTACAATTCGATACTGCTGCCTGTATACTAAACGACAGGACACAAATCAACACATGTATATGTAGGCAAATGTTTTGTATCAGATGGTATAAGTAGTAATATAATACATTAATTGTCAAAAATAACATTTTATACATAATCTAACTGAATGGTCGGGTTAATGTCGTATGCACAAATTGATCGAATTGAATTAATTTTCCCTTAAATATATTATTGTACTTGGGAATGAATGCTATATGAAATCAGTACACATACCTCAATTTGTATATTTATGTTATTTGATTAAGTCGAAAACATTTCTTTCCTTTTTTCTTTAAATATAATCAAATGGGCAGTTGCTCATAAACACTCTACATATAACAAGTAATCACAATTTCACTACACCGCTAATTATTCTAAATGCTCATTTACACCATGTTAATTGCGATTTCGTAGATATGTATCTGTGTATTATTGATGGTAATCGTCCATAAAATGATCCAATGACAAGAACACACCAATGTTCATTAAATGGTTGCTACGTCTTTACCGAAAGAACATAATATGACTAACACCACTGAGCATTCAAGGCGATATAAGTTGACATCCTCTAACAAATGATGATAGCACAATACACGCTTGAAATATATCCTATATTAATAGTAGGTTTTGTTCGTGCAAGTATTTCAGGTTATTATTGGTGTCATATCTGTATCGTTAGTGCGAAAGTTGTACTGCGTAAAGGTCTTCAGACATATGTTCCGGATTGCCTGCTTAAAAGATATCAACAATGACAGATGCTATATATTGTAAATAAACATATTAATCACATTCAAAATGAAAAACATGAACATGCCTATCGTTAAATGTGAGTTCGGAATAGAGATTTCAGTGTGATGAGTTATATAATTTTAACCGAATAGCCATCAACACATGCTTTTTTTTTACTGCAACATAATTTTTTGATTTAATTTTGCTTACATTTCAGGCGGCCATGATTGAATTGAATAATACTAATGACACTAAGAAACATTTACGAACATAAATTATAACGTGTGCCGGATGATTGCGGAAGTTCAATGCCATAAAGAGAGTCTACACATATGTATGCAAATTAAAATAACAGATTGCTGACATACCGCATGCACAATATTTACTGTGCACATTATTACAGTACAATCAATAGAGTGAATGTAAGTCAATGCTTATTCTAATATCGCACTTCCTATTACCTAATGTATGCCATTATTTATCATGTATTATGAATTAGGAGTATTAGCTAAATCAGCCATCTCTGTATGACAATCGTTTTGAATGAACTGATTTTAAACATCTCTGATGCACATTTGCTATATTCATTATTTGTAAAACTATTTTCAAAACATTTCAGACAAATGATTTTAAAGATTAAATGTGTGCAATGTTTGTTTTAAAACTTTCCCATAGCAGTAAGACAATAGTTTAATACGATTGTAAGAACGGTTTATCAATTCAGCGGATCTAAAGCTTGTAAATAAAAAAAAACAATCTTGCAAGCCTGATTTAAAAAATAATTATGTGAACCAATACAAGCTATTATCTGCGCGAAAATATGTATGAAATAATACATTTGCCCGCAATCTACCGGGACGCAGCTTTATGTTGCATAGGCAAACTGAAAATGAAATGGCTTGATAAGAATTCAGGATTTTACCCAAAATAATTACGTGTTAAAGAAGTGGTAAGCAATAAAATATTAAACTATGACACTGCAGATGTATGAAAAATGAATGGATGAAACAACAGAAACATTTTCATTTTTGCCATGCAAGTTGCCAATATCACAATTGCAAAAGACATAACAAAATGAACCTCAAACACAAAGGGTCCTATGGTATGGTATTCAGACATCGTTCATATTTACCTATATATGCCATGTCTTTACCTGATATACTGATACCTACACACTAGAAGGCATTGACAAATGGAGACATTAATAATACATGGTATTCGACCTTTTATGGTTACATCATTTTTGTACGAGTACAGCGATTACAAAAATTGAATCAATACCAATTATAGCAACTATTAGTTGCACGGAATGGAGTTGTTAGTATGCAAGATACAGTAGTCACATCATTGTCAGATTTACCATATAAGGGCATAACCAAAGGCGGTATCATGTGATACAGGTTCAATGTAGCTAAGATGTACCCGGATGTACGTGAAACAACGTCTAAAGTATATTTAATATTTCACAAAGTGTGTACTACTGTTCAGAAATGGTCACTACATTTCGTTCATATCAAGGGATATAATACGATGCATGTTACTAAAGTAGTGCGCACGGGATTATTGCCCCTTTACATTAATCCTAGTTTTAAGGCTAAGATCAAGCAACTGATTACTTAAATTAACTAGTGTGTCACTATTGAGCTCGCGTACGTTAAATGTGTATAATCAACAATAAACCAAAACTAATCCAATGATGTTACCTAACAATGCTTTTGTTTATGTCACTATTGCGAGCATGCACGTGTAGTTTGTATGTTAAACATTAAACCATAACTAAAAGTTCCACATAAATGTTCATGTTTACATTCAGAACGTAAAACTAGATTCAAACCTTGTACAACTAGTACAATGACAACTATACTGATATGTATTTATTTATTTCATTTAAGTGTTTCCGTCCTGTACATGTTTGTATGATTTTTCATACTTTATTATGTTTTTGTTTCTTTATGCGTGTGTAAAATGTATATAAATATGCACTAAATGCAACTCAACTCCGTTCGTTAAACGTGTGATATGCGCGTAATGTGATTTAGGCTTGTGTACATGATTTTAAGATCTGTGTCATGTTATGTAATCGGTTGATGTATGCCTACTTCTAATCAAATCTGCGTAACAAATAATTACTTCCAAATGTATATATACATTTGACTTACTTTATTAATTGCTATTGCAACCAGATTATAGTTGTTGAGACATAGTAATGCCGGGTTAAATGTATGATTTAATGTTAGGGTTTAATGATTGCGTTACTAGTGCTATGATAACATGTACCCATGATCTGCCCTCAAACAGTGTGCCAAATACTAGTGATAAAGATTGATACACGTGTGTAGTTCAACATGATACTAGCATATAATCATTGAGCACGTAAACACGGAAGATTAATTAGAAACAATATACATGTATGCGTTAACTGAAATCAGGAGTGATTTTATTGAATTCTGTATTGTGTTCACAAATAAAAAATAGATACGTGTACTCAAAGGAATGGTACGAAAATGTACCCATAGAGGAAGAATAATTTAAAGTTAATTAGCAGCTGTGTGCGTTTCGGTTGAAAGTGTTTTTAAGGAAATTATAACAATATGAACACAGGCTGCAGTAAACCAAGTATGCTTCAGCTTCGATGTGTCTTGATCTTTGTCGCGCATTTACTACTAGGTATGTACATTTGTTTATATTTATACAATTAACAATTCAACAAGTATATATCATATCACACAGTGCAATGAGTTTATCTAAACTCTTATAATTGTCATCCTTTGCACTTTCGGTTGTATACATCTTATTATACGTGTGCACATGCACATGCGCAAAAAACTAAATCGATTAGTACATGTGTACTGTTTTTCTTGTAATAGCGATGTTTCTCACCTACGTATTTGATCTTTGATAATGATGCATAGATCACATTTAAAGGTACCCTATCGTGAACGCATGTTTGAAAATGTGTGTGAAGTATATTTGCAAATGGATACTTGGAGAAATTCAATAGCCGTAGCCTCGCCTAAAGGTTATCACATCAACACCAATAAATAATACCCGTAGACGGATTGCAAACAAGCTTGCCAATGCATAAACACTTTGACAGCTAAGTAAATATATAATATACGTTGTATTAAATTTATACACAATAATTTATAACATACAAATACGTCACTAAATAAACACACGCACAGTACTAATAAAACAGGCAATAAATGATTGCGTTTTTATAAATATATTTCTTTTATCAAATGTTTGCACTACAGCAATTGACAAAAGATAAAGAAATGCATGTAGAAATAACACTTTATTCTCTTGTACATACTGACTAAACAGCAATAGGCCAGATCTCTAGTATGAAAAAACCTATGTAGTATTTTGATAGACAATTCCTAGAGTATATAATATTTGCAAAACGTGTACATGCATTTGAAATGAAAATAAATACAAGTTGTTTATTGTTAGATTTTATTTTTTTACGACATGTTGCACGTAAAATTAGTTCATCTCGATTATTTTCCTTTAGCACAGTGATTGTTGATTTATTCAATGTCTAGAAGGTTTTGTTATGTATTTTATTTACTAAATAAAATTGTCCTTTTTCATTGTAAGTCGATAAATTATTGTTAAATGTGTTAGGATCCATTTTAACGGCAATACAGTTTCATTACAGCAGCCTAATTAATGGTGCGTCACAACGCTGCTACTCGCGCACTTGTCAATACATGTTCATTACAGCAGCCTCAGAAGGTGCGTCACAACGCTGTTACCACAACGAACATAATGAACTGCATTCAATTCAAGTCATTAGGCCGTGCTTAAGGCTACATGTATGTTCATTTGTTTGTGCGTTTCCGTCGCTCCTTTGCAACTGAGTCAGCGCCTTCAGATAGACAAAATATTGTATTGAATGAACTATTCCATAAACACGAATATTGTTTTTGTATGTAAATGCAGTGGTTGTTTTAATAAGTCCCTTTTTCCACAACTTTTTAAAGACACTTTAAAGTGTAAATAAGTAAAATAACATAAAAATACAAAGTATAAATATGAAATGTGAAATGTGATGTTATACCAATAATAATTGTACAAAGACTGCTGCTGCTGCTGCTGATCCTGCCACTACTTCCATTACTATTACTACTACATCTACTACTACTACTACAACTAAAACTACAACAACTACTATCTCTACTACTACTACTACTACTACTACTACTACTACTACTACTACTACTACTACTACTACTACTACTACTACTACTACTACTACTGCTACTACTACTACTACTACTACTGCTACTTCTACTACTACTACTACTACTACTACTACTACTACTACTACTACTACTACTACTACTACTACTACTACTACTACCACTTCTACTTCTACTACTGCTACTACTACTACTACTACTACTACTACTACTACTACTACTACTACTACTACTACTACTACTACTACTACTGCTACTACAACTACTACTACTACTACTGCTACCACTTCTACTTCTACTACTACTACTACTTGTACTACTACTACTATTACTACTATTACTACTACTACTACTACTACTACTACATCTACTACTACTACTACTACTACTACCACTTCTACTTCTACTACTACTACTACTACTACTACTACTACTGCTACTACTACTACTACAACTACTACTACTACTACTACTACCACTTCTACTTCTACTACTACTACTACTACTTCTACTACTACCACTACTACTACTACTACTACTACTACTACTACTACTACTACCTCTATTACTGCTTTTATAGCCTGGTTCTGGTGTTGTGCTAAGATAGTACGCCTGGCACAAACCAATTAATGTCGGACGTAATGGTTAGTGTGCAGTAGTGCAATGTTGAGAAACATGTGTCCATCCAGAAGCCACATGGCCTTTGTAAAGCCAATTTATGTTAGATTACAAAAAAATAAGTCATTTTATAGTGCGCGACATGTGTATGCTAAAACAGTGGAGACTGCACGTGGAATGTATTCGTGACATAACAGTCTTAGTAGTATTTCGGTTCAATATTTTTCGTGTCTGTATTAAATAGATATTCACCACAATGGGAAAACAATATTATGTAAACAGCTTGAAACGTGTTTACTCAATGTAACATGACACATTTATTTCAGTGTTTACATTTTGTGATTGTAACATGGAATATCCTAACACAAAAATTCGTGCTATGTTTATAAGGTCAATCCATACAACTGCATTCAACTGCTTAATCCTCTTTTAGCTGATTTCTTTACAAAAAATATTTCTATAAAGCCAGATTGGCAGACACAAATCCCAGTTGAATAAGTCTGTGTTTAATTACCACAAATCAAAGCAAATGCAGTTAAAATAGCATTATTTATGAAACTAGCATCATTTATGAAAATAATAAAGCCTCAATAATAACTTTTTAGATTTTAATACACATTGTGGTATAGCCGAGAAAATAATATTCATTCTACTTCACTGTATTGGGAACACAATTAATGTTGTTACTAGTTTCTATACGAAATTATTTGAATGATATATTTTTGCATTTTCTTGCATGTTTTAAAGTGACATATATTTTTTATAAAACGAACATGCATATCAATCAAGATATATTCAGAACTAGTCACATACTTTTACATGTTTAGATTTGTAGCAAACAATTACCTAACTTTACATTTGACAGAACTGGTTTAACACTAATATAATAAACATCTTGGGTCTAAATATATTTATAACTTGTAATATAACTATGCACTTCTTATTGAACTATATGTGTTAATTTTTTTTACTAATGTTCAAGTAGATGATTTAGTAGACTTCATTTTCAAGCAGATTGTACTAAACAATGTGAATGTGAAATGTGAAAACTGTAATTGATAAGTGTATCCTGAACATATTCCATCATGACTTAAGTTACAGCTCATGTTTAAAATATGACAGACATACTATTTGCTGTGAGACATACAATTACTATGTTGTACTTGAAAGCTCGTGAAATGTAACATAGAGTAAAGCCAGACACAACAAAAAAAAGTTGTATTTTCATCCTCAATACATATAACAGTATGATTGTACAATATTTGAAATTCTAAATATGCTTGTAAAAGAACGTATAAAAGTAAATACGTTACGGTAACAATTAGCCTTATATAGT
>CM051029.1:10881214-10973714 GCA_027627225.1 Congeria kusceri | reverse complement strand
AATGCTATTGACAATAAGTTTTGAGAATAACGAAAATGTGCGGTTGCACTGGTGCACAGCTGACATACTCTATCGGCACGTCAAATATGATTTGTCAGCTGTGTACATATATACAGATGGTTTTTGTTGATTTTGGTGTTCGATCGTATTTTATTTCACGAGTGTCCATAGAACATGATACAGCCACTCGTGAACATGTTTTCTATGGTCACGAATGTCTGTGCATGGGAAGTAAGGTTTAAGGTTTATTTCCAAATACATCGGGGCAGTAAAGCCCATGAGTACACTCATTTTTGATCAATACATAAGATGTTCTACACACATCAGATTTATGAATGTCAAGGTCATAACAAAAAACATGTATATGATTACACAACTTTATAAAGTACAATGTATTCACAAGTATAATATATTTTTCGCTTTTAAAATACAGAATATTTTCAACAATTAAAATGTTATACAAATCGATTATATATCATTTGAATGTTTTAAAATATATTTGTATATAGAAGTGTACTTAGTAAAGTATGCTAGGTAAGCATATTAGGTGAGCATGTGAGAGGTATATACTATAATACTATAATACAGCTAAATTATTCGTAGTATGTATGATATGTATTTCTCAAGTTGAAAGCTTTTTTAACAAAAATTGCCAGATTTCTATTTATCTTACTATTATTGCACTGAAGAAGTTCGATAAATTTTGGTACGTTTGGTCTGACATAGTAATATTTATTAATGTATTTGTTTCTTAATTCAGTGTAAAGAAAACATTCAAATAAAAAATGGAATTCGTCCTCTAACTTATTGCATATACAACATGTTCTATTTTCGCGTGGGGTAGGTGCTGGCTTTTTCCATCTACCAGTTTCTATTTCTAAATTATGTGCGGACATTCTTAATTTTGATAATGCAATCCTACAACTATCTATATTAACCTGGTACAGATATGGTTGTAACTTAAAAACAGAATACATGGTATATGAACTTGATCTTGTTGACTGGTTTAATTCATTTGTCCAGTTTTGTAAAAATACATCTTTAATTCTTTCTTTAAACGCAATGAGAAACATATCTATATCCCCAACCCCTTGATATATCCACACATGAGAAAAACCTATACATTGTAATAAATTCTTAACATTATATGCCCATGACTTTGTTTCATCTTTGTATTCTACATTTTCAAACATAATGTCATATACTATTTTTGCGTATTTGACGGGTTCCATTTGTAATATTTTACACCAGTATATAGAAGTATATAGTTGGTAGTGTGCATAGGAAGTGTCGATTTATATTGTGCATAGAAAGTGTTCAGCTGGTACATGTTGTGTGTATAGGAAGTGTCCAGTTGGTGGTGTGCATGGAATGTATCCAGTTGTTAGTGTGCATTGAATGTATCCAGTTGGTATTGTGACTGAGAAGTGTCCATTTGGTAGTGTTAATAGTCAGTGTGTAGATGATAGTGTGCATGTCTAGTGTCCAGTTGGTAGTGTTCGTGGGAAGTGTTCAGATGTTAGTGTGCATGGGAAGTGTAAAGTTTGTAATAAGCATGGGACGTGTCCAGTCAGTAGTGTGCATGGGACGTGTCCAGTTTGTATTGTGCTTGGGAAGTGTCCAGTTGGTAATGAGCATGGGAATTGTTCAGTTGGTAGTATTCATAAGAAGTGGGTAGTGGAGTGGACATGGGAATTGTTCAGTTGGTTGTGTGCATGGGATGTTTCAAGTTTGTAGAGTGCATAGAATATGTCAATTTGGAGGAGTGTATAGGAAGTGCCGAGTTGGTATTGTTCACAGGAAGAGATCAATTGTTAGTTCGCATAGGAAGTATCCAGTTGGCAATGTGCATTGGAAGTGTCCAGTTGGTGGTCTCTAAGGAAGTGTAAAGTTTGTAGTGTGCATGGGACGTATCCAGTAGCTAGTGTGCATGGATAGTGTCCGGTTGATACTGTGCATGGGAAGTATCCAGTTGATAGTGTGCGTGGGAAGTGTACAGTTAATAGTGTGCATGGGAAGTGTACTGTTGGTAGTGTGCATGAAAAGTGTACTGTTGGTAGTGTGCATGGGAAGTGTACAGTTCGTAGTGTGCATGGGAAGTGTAGAGTTGGTAGTGTGCATGGGAAGTGTACAGTTGGTAGTCTGCATGGGAAGTGTCCAGTTGGTGATGTGCATTGGATTTGTCCAGTTTGTAGTGTGCTTGGGAATTGTCCAGTTGGTAATGAGTATGGGAAGTGTTCTGTTGGTAGTTAGCATGGGAGGTGTCCAGTTGGTAATGCTCATGGGAAGTATCAAGTTGGTAATGAACATGGATGTCCAGTTGGTAGTGTGCATGGAAAGTGTTCAGTTGTAGTGTGCTTGGGAAGTGTCCAGTTGATAATGAGCATGGGAAGTGTCCAGTTGGTAGTGTACATAGGGCGTGTTCAGTTGGTAGTGTGCTTGGGAAGTGTTCAGTCGACAGTGTGCATCGGTAGTATCCAATTGGTAATGTGCAAAGAAAGTATGCAGTTATCAGAGTGAAGTTTAGCAGACAAGTCATTGCCATAAATATTGTTTAAACAGTTGTGCATCTCTTTCTACAATATTATCATTGTGTGTGATTATAATTTAAACAAACGCCGACGTGTTATTTTTGTTGTAAACATCAACTGTGGTTTTGGTTTAAATACACACTTACCATAGTGTAATGTAATCTTCAAACAATAAATATAAATTATGTACATATATTGTTACGAAGACGTTGGAATAACTCGTTTGTTTAAATGTGAAATTTGTTATTTCCGTAATATACTTATATAGTAGTGATTATTGTGTTGAGTGTAAATAATATGACACACGTATATTATAGTGTTTTATATAAAAATATATGATTGGTTATATATGTATACATTACGACGTAGTACACACGTTTGATGTATTTGCTTAGTAGCATCGATCTGCCTCTTTATTATTTAAAACGTTAATTCTGGCAAAGCCCATTCCACCTTTTAACATTGACTTAAAATGGACA
Organism: Congeria kusceri; assembly: GCA_027627225.1. Classification (NCBI taxonomy): domain Eukaryota; kingdom Metazoa; phylum Mollusca; class Bivalvia; order Myida; family Dreissenidae; genus Congeria; species Congeria kusceri. Next base: position 10,970,704 of record CM051029.1, on the reverse strand, counting down.
ACTTCTGCGCAAATGGCAATATCAGTACAGCCGTAGGCAAACAAGTGTCTGTATCGCTCCCCTGACTTTTTAAGTAAGGAGAGTCAAACGCGAAAGGACCATGCTATGCTATATAATTGAGAAAGGTCCTGCCCTCTGGCGATGCTGTTTTGTTTAATGAATGAAAACGATTTAAAGCCTTTTAGTAGAGGGCAAATAAGGAATATTTCTGTGAAATTATTTCAAAGTTTCAGCGGTGGTTTTTTTATATAAAGTTTTTCAACCGACCGGAACCATTTGAACAACTTTGGTAGTTAACTATCCAATGAACATTTCTGTCAAATCATTTCGAAATATAACCAGTGGTTTATGACAGGAACATTCTTAAAAATGTTAATATAGCCATATTAGTTGAAGTGACCTAGCCACCTGGCGGCCACGTTTTTTAACAAAGCGGAACCACTTGAGTAAATTTGGTTAAGGGCTTACCCAGAAATATTACTGGATAACCATTAGAAAATCTAACCTGGGATTTAGGAAGGGATTTGGTTTAATCTTTATCCTTTAAGAGCTCTAGTGGTCGTCTAGTGCAGTGGACCAGAAACATTCAAGCAACTGTGCAGCACCAAAGGAACATTTCTATGAAGTTTATCGAAGTCGGTTGAACCGTTTCAGATTTCGTTTTTTAAGGAAAAGTAAACGTACAGACGGACGCAATCACGCACGACGGACGAACAGCTATGGCAAACGATCGCTGACCTTCGGCCAGTGAAGCCAAAAATGAAACGTAAAATGCTAATAATGGTATAGAAAAGGAAAACAATGTACATTTAATTTGAACAGTGTTTATGCATGCTGAGAACATACAAGTGGCCCAGAACGACCTGACGCACTACTGGCCCTTTGGGCTACCTTTAGATTAGAAACATTACTGAAACAAGTGTAGATATGACTATAAGGTAATGCTGAATACCAAATATACAAGACCTAGATCTGTGTTTAGTTAGGTTTGTACAGGAACGTTATTGACGTAAATTCCCTATTAAAAGTCTATAAAACAAATGATCGAGCCACGGGTATTTTAACTATTTTGGTATAGAAATATAGGCAATGATACATAAGACATATCAAAGACCCAGTTGTTTCAGACAAGAAGAGATTTATTGTAAAACAATGAGCCCCGGGACTTGGGGCAACTTCAGAACAATACTGGTACAATACCGTACAGTGATGCTACATGCCAAATATATTAAAGCTGCAGGTAATGTAGTTTCAGATAGGAATAATTTTGAAGTATGTTTCCTACATGAGTCAATATATCAATCTGAGTCCCGGGATGGCGCCTCTTTGTAGCCCAAAAGCACCAGTTGTATAATTTGAGTAAAGAAACATTAGACCTAATATCTAAAACCTAGTCGTTGTAGTTTCATACAAGAAAATTATACGTTGTTCCTATTAAAGTACATGTAACTAAATATTGAGCCTCGGAGCGGGAACATTGTTTAGCCCCAACTGTCCAGAGTGTAGGTCTTATACTAAAACATGCCGCCAAATAAAATGGCTGATTTGAATATAAATAAGCGATTAAAATCAATATAACACTTACTGGCAATAAGAAAGTATAAAGGAAACAAATTTTCTTCAGGTTCTTTAAAATATATTTAATAATATTTTAAATTGTAATTTTACACTTTAACCGGTATTGTGTTCGTGACCGTAAGAAAATACCGTTATTTGCAAGCTCAAACATACGTTAATAATATCAAGTATTGTATTGCTCATTGTGAAATCTGTAATTTGTAATATGTAATCAATGATATTCTTCTATATAGTCTTAATTTGCGAGCCAGGACACATGCTTTGGTGTCGATTGAGTCATAATTTTTATCACATATTCTAAAGTTGACACGATTTACATGTACTGTAAATCTGACGTTGAAACAAATATTTGTTTGCAAGGCAATTTCATTTTACCAATTTTCAACGTCGAATATTGACGTTGTTTTAATGTTGTTTCAACGTTAGAACGCCTACCAGTGTGTGTATTTTCTATTTTAAAAGGTCTTAAATCCTAATAGTAGTTCCCAATCTGTTAGACGAGTTCAAATATATCACGGTATTGTACAGAACGATGTTAAATAATCATTTTATTATATACCTATTTATAATATTATTAGTGTATTATTTGCATAATATTTACATTAAACAACACAGTCCGCGGAACAGTGCGCGCGCTCGCATTATTAATATACATGAATGACGTCGCTCTAAATGATACATAATATGCAAACATGTGTGTCTCTTATTCTGTAACTTGCACTAACAACTATTTAATTAATTTTTTAACTGCGGAAACAGCCTTTCGTACTTTACATTATATTTGATAGACCATGACCATGACCTTGTAATAACTGAAACATTGAGTGTGTAGAAACTATATTTAGACGTACATGTTTAAAAGGTGGTGTGATCAATAGGAAGTGTATGCAGCGCGTTTGTTTTAATTAGTATTACACACTGATGCAAGTTGTCAAAATGAATATTTATCAGTTGATTGGAAGTGTTTCATGGATATTCAGAACTAAAATAATTCAATTATATAGATTTATATGAGTGATGCTATATGTAATGTTTAAAACAACAATGGATAGTGACGAAACACACAGATGTTGCTGAACTCTATGGTTGTTATATTGTCGTGGTACAGGCTTTATTTATGTGTGTGTAACGTTTAAACAGTTAAAACAAGTAACAAATAATGTTAGAAGGCAACATTCATAATCGGATATAGGTTTGGAGACAACAAAGTGTACACAAAGCTTGCTTGCTACCAGACTAGGTGATTTAGAAAACAAATTGCGTTTCTGGTTAGTACGATTTACGAGAGAAAATCTTCATGGATATATAAAAACGGAATTGCAATGATTGTTGCTGGATCTTAAAACACGTTTTCAAATAAGTAGATCGGAGTACTCATTGATCGAGTTAAAAATAAAGTTGCATATTTGTTTCGTTGTGGAGTACTCGGACATTATCGTATGTTTATAGTCGGACCGTCCAATACGGAAAATACGGTACCATATTTGAGCTCGCTGGGCGCAAATGAGGACATATGTTTGGAGAATATAAATAGAATATAATATAACTGTGTATTGCACGCATCGTATCTGCTTGCTTTTACCGTAAAACAACTTTTTCTGCAGATTTTAAAAAAAGACCGACTTATAACTGTATTTTATGAATTATCACATTATTTTAAGCATTAGACACAAACCATTTCACATAAAAAAGCTCATCGTACTTTGTTTCATGAAACGTACAGTCACGATAATGACAACGAAATCAAAGCTTGCACAGCTTTTTTGTCGTAATGGCTTTTAATGATATACTAAATTTACACCGATACTGTTATCGGAGAACCCGCGGAAGTTTAGCTGCCTATTTGAATCACGAGAGCACGAGTTAGTTGATAACGCGCATCTAAACATCGGGAAAATTTTACAACAAACCATGCCGTGTATTTATGATTATGATTTAGCACGGCTTGAAAGTGATCATTGTTCTGAATAAGTCATTTACATGTAGCGCTCTATTTTTATAAAGCTCCACCGAAGTACTTTTCGGTAGTTTAGGTTTCCTCCCCAACATATTACATACACGTTATACCTGTTCTCGAAAGTACATGTTGTTAATCGAATTCTAATCGCTGAATATATTTCAAAGTTTTCAAAGAAATTGTAACAGTATGTACTACCAATCGAAAGCTTGAACAAGAACACTATCAACAATACATTGTGAAGCGTTAATGGATGTTATTTCACCTACACATCGGCAACCTAGGACAAAAATCTACGTGTTACAGCAAACGTATTCAACGCGTAATAAAGACATTAAGATAGACAGACATTCAGACAGACATTAAGACAGACATTAAGACAGACATTAAGACAGACATTAAGACAGACATTAAGACAGACATTAAGACAGACATTAAGACAGTCAGACAGACAGACAGACAGACAGACAGACAGACAGACAGACAGACAGACAGACAGACAGACAGACAGACAGACAGACAGACAGACAGACAGACAGACAGACAGACAGACAGACAGACAGACAGACAGACAGACAGACAGACAGACAGACAGACAGACAGACAGACAGACAGACAGACAGACAGACAGACAGACAGACAGACAGACAGACAGACAGACAGACAGACAGACAGACAGACAGACAGACAGACAGACAGACAGACAGACAGACAGACAGACAGACAGACAGACAGACAGACAGACAGACAGACAGACAGACAGACAGACAGACAGACAGACAGACAGACAGACAGACAGACAGACAGACAGACAGACAGACAGACAGACAGACAGACAGACAGACAGACAGACAGTCAGACAGACAGACATTTTCTAGATATAAAAAAAAAAAAAAAAATACAATGTATACATTTATAAATGAGCCAGGTCAATAAAATTATAGGTCCGATTTGGACAAACACACAACATAAAAATCAATGTGTGCATTTATACATGAGCCACGTCAATCAACATTTTATGTCCTATCAAAACATAAATCAACTTAAAATACAATGCATGCATAAATAAATGAGCCACATAATTCAGCATTATATGTCAAGGATGACACAAAAGAAGAACTCTTATTTTCTTTGTGGTGCTTAAATTTTCTAGTGTATGGAAGTCAACTGCTAAACTATTACACCAGGTTGATGATACAAAAAGTCAAAATGACACTTGGTCGTTGAAAATACTAAAAGCATATGGTTTGCTTAGTGAGAAATTAAAAAAATGTGTATGGAATAAAAATGTGGATATTGTATGAGCCTAAAAAGGCAACAGGCACAGTTTGATGAATATTAACTTCAAGACGCTATATATGCTGACCATTCAAATAAATATAAAGTCTAGCATGGTATGGACTCTGCTTTTTTGAGGTGCAGATATAATATATTGCCAATAACCAACTGGCTGGCGAAATTCATGTTGTTGCTCAAAAGGTTTTCAATGCATTGCCTAGTTTTAGCAGAAACACGTATAGCAGAGTCATCAGCATGTACAAATAGCGTATTTGACAAAAACATACATGTCATAAACACTAATGAATGGCAGTGGTATTAAAATAGATCGCTTGAGAACGCTACAATGAACAATTGCTAGAAATATTTCAAATATCAACTGACTGGTGCATGTCAGACACTTAGGCCAATTGCATTCAACTTTATCACAATAATGGACTGTATAAAAAAAAAATTAAAGGTCTGATAGTACCATGCCAGTACTATGACCTTCATCCATTTGAAGGAGACAAAAATATGTTAGCTGTATGAAACATGTATCGCTTGACATATCATGTCTAACACCAGACTTAAATTCATTCGAAGCATTATTATGAATAAGATATTCTAACTGATCATAAATGGTCCGTTCAAGTATTGTAGGCACCATGTTTAAAAGAGACTTTACGCTAAAAATCGTGTTTGCTCTACTGGCCGAAGGGAGCTAATGCGATAGCGTTACGTTATAGTGCGTCGGTGCGTAGGCATTTGATATTTAGTGTGTAGCAAAAATGTTCATATGGTTCTTTGCCAAGGGTGTAAAAAGTATGGACTTAATGAATAGCACAACCACAGTGCTCAAATTCTTTACATTGACTTATTGTCTGAAACTACACTGCCTACAGCTTTTAGTTTTTTATATGTACCATCACCTTCTTCCACTTTATAGCGAGAGTTCAAAAGTTGCCCCTGGGCTAAAAATTGGCTCTAACACAGGGCTCAATATTTTTTAAAGAACATTGACATTTGGTATGTAGAATTGCCGTATATGCCTAACCAAAGTTGTTAAGATAATACCCGTTTGCCAACAATGGCCTCCCCGGGGCTCGATATATACTCTTAAAATGAAAATATAAATTTACTTCATGTGGTGCAAACGAACAACGCGGAAACGATATGCCCATGTTACAGAGCATTGTATTTCGACACATTTTTTTTTCTTTTTGTAAACACATGGATAACATATATCGGCACATTTTCCTCTCTGTTTTGTGCCGTTTTAGAATTTGATTAAAATACGCAGAAATTTATCAACTAGAAAAGTTTTATAATTCGCAATTGTTTGTGATGTGTTTTCCTGTCAGCCGTGCATTTAACGTATATGTTAAAGTACTGGAGACAGCACGTTCGCTTGTATACTTTTAAAGTCTTTTTAGTGGAAGGAATGTTTCAAGCTGATTAAATACAAATAGAGTCCATTAATAGTGTTGTGTTTCATTCTATTTGGTATATTGAAACACTTTACAAACTGGTTTCTAAATTGTTTTAAGCTCCGAACATCGTTTAAAATAATAATAAGTATTAATCAAAATGTGCGTTCTTCGCAAAATGTTAAATATGAAACGAGCAAACCAGTGTTTTGTCAACGATATAACGTATTAAAGTGCATTTAATCAATTAGTAAAAATGAATTAGAGTTTCAAGTTCAATTATAGTTCACTTAACATGGATAAACATGTATGTTAAATAAAGTATAACGTCGATACATGCTTATTAATCATACAAATACATTCATGAAACTTTTGTTGAGATCTGTGCAAATTGGATGTTTATTTAATAATGTGCATGCATTGTGTAGGCCGTATTTGTCTAAGGAAACTGTGACGACTAATTTTATACGTTTCGGTTATAATTACTGTGACTTGTAGTAGACACCACTAAGTACTGTACACTCACCGTGGCATATTATGGGAAGATATGATATTGAATAAACTAATGAGCTAGTAACGTGAAAACTAGGCACACAAACGCCGTCGGTACATTTTATCACATGAGTCTTATTAATGAATGTCTGACAGATTCATTTAATTTTATGAAAAGGTATAAACGCATAATTTCAGAAGATATCATTATGAATATAGATATAAATTAACACAACTTGTTAAAATGTCACAGTGTTTGTATAATGGTTTCAATAGTTGAAAGTTCATGACACGAAAGTTCAAAAAACATACACTATGTACACAGTAAATGGTTTGTATATATCTTATTCACACATCCGCCATTACAAACGAACCATAATTACTGATTGCAGATACATAAAATCAAAACTCCAAGCGTGTGTTCGCATGTTTATGTCGTCTACCGGCCTTTCCTCATCTGTCTGTAAAAATATATATATAAAAACACATATTATATAGATAATATGGTGGACACTGTAGTATGCCAACCGAACTTTGCCTGAGTACACAGTTTAATACTTAAAATGGCAAGGTATATAAGCCGGCAATCTTTATATTGCCTTTCTCACCACACTGTGCACACAAATAATAATACTGCAGCTTAGTATGTTAGCCGGTGCAATTGCATTAAAAAATCTTGAACACAAAAAATCAAACGACAGTAAAGCAATCAATATTGCAAAAAGTGTATCGTTCTTGCATTCTGCATATCACCTGAGTTTTCACAATTACTATGTGAGTCCTGTCATCAAAACTAATAATGCTAATTGGTGAGTATCATATATAATGTAGCCAAAATTAATATTCTTGCTGAATTCAATGTCATCAGTCATAAACATGAAGTTTCACCATAATCCCGTCAATAATACTTGAGTTACAACATATACAATACAATTAAACAGAGGTCATTCATTTAGAAAATATTAAAAATTATGATACTATGTCTATACTTTATGCGCGTTCTCATCACAAAGTCTAGCAGTTAACGACTTTCGATTTGAATTCCTTTAAAACGTTTTTAGATATGATCTTCATAATACGCAAAATGTGCTACTTTCCACCAAACGCCTAAATCTCCAGTATGCACTTTGTGTTTGAACATTGTAGGCAGACATATACCACTTGCTCTCATTCTTCTCTGTGTGAATCTTCATTAATGGAGTTAATATCGACGGTATTATGCTGAAATGTGGACATATATAAAACAAGATACAATCTTAGTATCTCGAATATATTTTGTACTTGGAAAAGTTCAGAAAATACACGTATATCACAAAAGCACTGATAGCGGTGCTACCGCTCGTTTGATGAACACACTTAGTGTAAGTGACGTTACTGACTGTTGTTTCAAAACATGTTAGACAATAGAATCATACTGCAACACAATCAAGTTAAAAATTACATACAATAATCACTATGCAGGACAGAATGACGATTCTTGTCCATCACATTAATTTTTATCATACTGAATAAGTATTTTGAGTGTACCGAAAAAGTATACCAAGTTTGAAGCCTCTATGTTTTATAGTTTTTTAGACATATGAGTATGTTCGAAATTCTTTGTCAAAATGAATTTCCTAACTTGAACAAAGGCCATTAAACAATCAACATCGGTGGAAAAGTTAAAGTTGTTGTTCCTAAACATATTGTATTTTCCTCATGTAACTATATTTTACATCAACCATGGTACAAGTAAACACATAAGCATATAAAGGAAAAAGGGTTGAACAAAAAGTGATTTCCACATTACTGGCGGTTCGCCCTGAATATCTAAAGACACAAATAAACAAAAACGGTTGGTTGGTTAAACATAACTGAATAATACATTAAAGAAATATCGGTATTTGAGTTATGTTGTCTTGTCCGTAATAAACAAGAATTGCTAAACTGGTATTATAGTACGAGTGATCACAAGTTATATAATATGTGTGTTTGAAGCGTGTTGTCGTCTTCTTGTAGATATAGACCGCTGTACATATAAATAAATCAAGCTATATTGTTATCAGAACTTACTTCATAATTGCCATACAGAAGCTGGCCGCTGTTGAGCATGGAAAAGGTGTGTAACCCTTAGTCGTTGGTTTCTGAAAAGATGATCAAAACAATGAAATGATTGACTTTTGTTATAAAATAAAGACGCATGCACATGCTGGTAATGCTAACAGGTGGTTTTGATATAAATAGAAATTCAAATTAATACACATTTTTCTGAGTCGTTCTTTCATAACTGATTCAAAAATCTTCCAAATAAGATAATAATCGGGAACTGTGTTACATTTGAAAAGCAAGTTTTGTATAAAGCCTTTAATTTTAGATAGAGTCAATGTTACCTAAATATATATGCAGTTTATTCTATAGATTGATAGCAGAGGGAATAAAAGACTGTGAGCAAAGCTGAGTTCTGCTTCTCACAATTATATTATCTGACAATTTCATTAAGTTATAAGAGGTCATTTGATTGTCAGTGTTAGGTAAGAGGTTTCTGAGAAAATCAGGACAATCGATATGATGTATTTTGTATATCGTGACAAGTTTTTTATAACGCCAACAATCTTCCAAACTTAACCAGTTAATTTCTGTATTATAAAATTCTCTTCATAAAACAGATCTACTTAGGCGAAAAACTATTCTTGCAGTTTCCTTTTGAATTTTATATAACGTTTGGTTTTGATATAATTTTCAACCATCCTAATCCACACAAGCATGTTCTAATATTGGTCTTAAGTAAGAAATATACAACTGATTATTGGTTTTTCTGGATTATGGGAATTTAAGTCTTCTGATATAACCTACAATTTTTGAAGTAGTAGTCATAATTTTTTTAATGTGAGTGTGCCACTTACCATCATTGCTAAATGTTATTCAATTGTGATTATGAGTCTGTACATATGTGAGAGGGATATTTTCTGATTGCAAACGTAGATTATTTATATTGGGTTGTTATGCAAATACAATGGCGTTAGTTGTATGCAAGTTACAGTCTACTAACCAGGTTTTCAATCGTTGTCTTATTAAATAGATGTCATGGTTCAGAATGCCTTTTAACGTGGACGTAGTTCATGCGAGAGACGTGTCATCAGCAAACAGTCGTGTAATGATTAAACGATTTTCAACTATGCTGTTAACGTATGTGATAAAAAACAAAAAAACCTAAAAAAGAACCTTGTTGTACATTAACGTTCATTGTAAGTTCAGCTGATAAAGCTGACCCTACGATAACCTTTTCTGTTGGATTTGATAAGTAGTTATTTTTATCCAGGCTAATACATTATCACAAAAACCAAATTAATGTAACTTGAATGTAAGACCACGGTGCCACAATCTATCAAAACTTTATAGACATCGCAAAACACAATACACGTGAATTGCTTGACATTGAAAGAACGAGCTAGTTGATCAAAGATGTCGATAAATTGGGAAATCGTTCTTCACACTCACCTGAGTATGCTGAATAAGCACCAAATCTGAACTGTAGGGGAAAATTTTCCGAACTGGAAAACTGGGGATTCCCCTGACCTGCTTATTTTGTTACTTATTTTAGCAATTTGTTATCCAATTAGGGAATAAAATCATGTTTTTTCAAGGTGTTGAGCAAAATTGTCCGCTGCACAGAGGTGTATAAATGACCAAGATGTATGTGGTCTTAAAAGGTTCAGGACATATTTTTATAAATTGTCCTCGTTCATATTATCAAAAAAAACGCAAAAAGACTAAATGAATATTTTTCTTCCGATTTGGAAATCATTGTTTCCATCCGGAAAACTGTTCGAGACAATATGAGATCATAAAAAAACATTCGTAATTAAAACGGATGTTCATACACTAAAGCTGGTGTTTTTACGTCAATATTGTTAAAACATTAAATTTAAAAGAATTTCAAAGTAAATTATACTTCTGTGGAATACAACATGGCTTTTTCGAAAGTGAATTATTTTACTTAGCGTTTTTTTCTGAGTGGCGAGATATGGGTTAAAATACTATTGATCTTAATTATATTTGTGGTGCACAGTCAATGTGTTTCTTATTGACTCTGCAGTTATTATTGTTAAATCACTATTACTTTGCCAATAAGAAAATTCATTGAGAATGTTCAGCCAACTGTTATGTTACACCATGAAATAATTTGTATTTAAAAAATTACTGAAATGTTAATAAATTATTCTATGTTTGACTCGTATTTAAATGAATTCAATGTATCGTTAAGCAAAATCAAGATGCAAATACAAAATGTTATATATGTGAAGATTTTATCCAGCCAGTTGATCTATATTACACACAGTCACTGATTGCGCCTAAGGGCAAATACTTCTCAAAGAAAGTGTTGTGTGGACAGTCGAATGCGTTAGGTAATAAAGCCCGTGTTTATTACGCACAAGTAATTAGGTAGATAAGTAACCCGGATGTGCGGGTAGAATAAAAGCGTGAGCGTTGGTAAATTCTAACAGATCTTCTCTCGCTTTCGTCGAGTTATCATCGACAGTAATATAGAAGGTTATTAAAATTATAGTATGAATTAAATACTAGGGACTTTGGGTGCTCTGAGGCTGGCAATACTCTTCTTGCGACATATGGGCCATGTTAGCAGGATTCCTACCCCTCAATTGACCGGTTCGCTAGTAGATTGATAATATAAAAGTTACATACGTCCGTATCAAGAAACCAAGTCTCTTCAAAGGTTCAATACCGAGGGTTCGGAGTCATATAGGAATAAATACCATACAGGCCTGTGTACCAAACCCGGAGTATTATATAGTGTTTCATAACACAGACGGGGAGTCAATACAATTGTCCAGACCACTCTCAGGATATCGTAGCAGAGTGGAAGTCGTTCTCGGGGTCATTGTATAATAATAGTAGTTAATTATATTTAATTTACTGTTGCATACCAATCATTTGTCTACAATAAGCTAATTATAAAGCAACGTAGCTTGGGGACAATTATATAAACATATTAATTATATTATTCGTTCTATTCTTGTATTGCGTGAGCCATTGTTTCAACCCGAAGCTCGGGCGAAACGTTACATATAAAGAGTGTATTAAATGTTATTGAATATGTTTAATCGACCACTGTTAACCGCATGGGGACTATTAATTATTATCGGGTGAATCATTCGGATTTACGCTATTGCTTTTAAACACACAAATTAAAAAATAAATCACGGCCTTGCTTGCAGCAAAATAAACAAACTGATATGATATAGTTCAATCGACCACTATTTACGACTTTGAATATAATTAACACCCAGTTAAAACAGTGAGCTAAAACTGGGACGGTTGATGAGTACAACCCAGCCAAAAGGGCAATCGCCCTGGAATTAAAACTCTAATCTTGCCTATGATTATACGCCTGTTTTACTCCTAAATATTTACGTGACGGTAAAGATTGCATAAAACATATATTTCCGATCAATCATGCATTCAATACAACTTATAATTTGCAACAAAGATGCAACAATTCTTGTTCAGATGACAAACCTGACCTATTCTAATTTTCAATTGCGAACTGCTGGTAATTACGATCTCAGCAAGGTGTTTTAAAATGAATACAATTGGATCCGAAAATTATTTATCTATTTGGAAAATTAATTAATTAGATGATCAAAATATACCAAAATGAATTAACTGGCTTATCAATCCAATTCTATGAGCCATTCAAGCACACTAACAATGGAATTTTTTCAATAATTTACGTCGTATTAATATGTCTCTTAAGATTTGTTTAATGAGAATATGAACCTAAATTTCAATATTAATAATATTTGCTGATTAGAACCCGACTAACGTGACTGTTTAACACGTATATAGAATTATACAGTCACGATAGGTGTCGTGTATTGAAGCTCTTGACACAATAATCTCGATTTTAAATGCCTCATTTGCAACAAAAACAATACACAATTTGTTTTAGTGTAAAAATTAAGACAAATTATATACTAGTTAAATCAATGGATTCTTCAATCAAATAATAATTTCACTTTCTATAACAAAAACACACATTTGTCCGTACTCGCAAATGTAGATCTATTTGTGTATAAAATGATAATTCAAGTTATTAACGTTTACGTGCAACAACCATTTTTCGAAAAAAAAATATTGCTTACGTAACGTGCACGCGTCTACACCCCTCGTTTCAGCCAAATTTAAATTAAGCACCCATAACTAGTATTTGACGGTTTCACTCATGCTTGATTCATGACACAAATGCAAATCATTCGTCTATTTAGCAATATTAGAATAATGAAATCAACAACCTGCGCATGTACAGCGAAGTACGTTAGCGAAATTCTAGTTCATATAGTTAAATGCGAATATATTTTTACAATTCTTTAGCACTAGTTATATTGAGTGATCCACACACTTCTAAAAATATGTAATAAGGCGGAAATCGTTATCATACAAGTTCAAATATCCACAAGTTTATATTATAGCACGAATATAAATACAGAAGCAGAAGGCATATACATTTTAAATTGCATGTTTTTTATAAATAATACGGATGCTGTTTTATTTCTTGTTTTTAAGTACTTAAACTATACACAATTATTCAAACATGTAACAATAGGCTATTCAATACAGTACCTGTTTAGCCCTCATCACAAGAGGAAAACACGCCCCAAACAACAAGCTGTTACCGATAGATCCAAGTACTATCCCGCAGTGTTTTGTGCGGTCCCACCTGTTTTATACACGGAATCAAATACGCACTTAATATAAATAATACTTTTGAAATGATATCCCAAATGGCTTATCTTAGTACAGACATCCGCTTACATTAAGGACTTAAGTAATAACAGGTGTGGTGCTAGTTTGAACAAAAAGACGACAATTGAACGACATCATGACTTGATATGCATCAAGTTGATTAACCGTCCTACTTTACTTCTATCCTACACTTATTTATATCAAATCAAAACCTCAATTCATAACGCACATCGCTTTGAGAACAAAACTTGTCGTTGGAGAACAAATGGGGCAACAACATTGTGTTACTAATCCGATGTACGAACATCGTGCCAGCCAATCCTAAATTTCAGCAACCCATAACTACTTTTGTGGCAAAGTGATACTTGATTCATGGTACCTAATGCTTAAGTATAGGTCTTTTGTAAATGAGGTGTGTATTCAGCAACATGTTCACGTAAGCAGAATGCGCACACGGAATTATATCCAAAAAAGTGAGCTACGAATATATATTGACAGTTCTATAGCACAGGTTATATTAAGTGATCCACACACGTTTAAAATGATATAGTAAGCAGACACCGCTTAGAGTAGATTACCAATATTCACATGTTGATATTTGTTGTTGAATATAAATAAAAAATAAAAAGAAAACACATTAATTGAAATAATTAAAATGTACATATTGTTTATCAATGATGAAGGTGCTTTATTACTGCTTGTTCGTTACGTAACTTAAATCTAAACACGTTAATGTATTCAAACATGTAACAATAAGCTACACAATACAGTACCTTTTTGCAATTGTCACGTTCTGCAAGAAGAACAGTCATCGCAATCAACAAGCAGACACCGATAGCTCCAACGACTTTACTGAGAGTGCATACTGCGGTCCAACCTGTTTTATATAGAGAGTAACGACAAGCTTAATACAATTTAAATAATAAGATTGATATGATGTCCCAAATCGCGCATATGAGTACAGACTTTTGCTTAAATTTAGGTTGTAAGTAATAACAGATGTGGTGCCCGTTTGAACAAAAGATGAAAAATAAATGAAATCATGACTTAGTATACATCCGGTTGATTAACTGTCCTACTTTACTTTACCCTACGCCTTTGATTATTAAAACCAAACTTCAGTCCATAAGCCCCATTGCTTTTACAACAAAACTTGTCGGAGAACGAACGGGGCAACAACATAGCGGTACTGGTCAGATGCACAACACAAGTTTCATCCAATCCTTATTTTAGTAAACCATATTTACCTTTTGACGCAATAATTATGCTGAGGTAAGGACTTGTTGCGAATTAGCAATGTTTTAAGCAATATTCAACGGATGAAATCAACAACATGTGCATATAAAGCAGAATGCGCAATGTTATTATATTTCAAATAGTGAGGTACAAAAACACATTGCCAGTTCTATAGCAGTATTTATAATAAGTGAACTACACACGTCTAAAAAATCATGTATGCCGAAACATTAAGACAACAAGATCAAAAATAAAGATTCACATGTTGATATTCTTATTACATTAATATAAATAACGACAACTGAGAATATTAATTCCAATTTGCGTAGTTTTTATAAATAATAGTGATACTTTATTAAAGTTTGTTCTTTATGTGATTTAAATCAAAACAAGTGTTCAAACAATTAAAAAGCTACCCAATACAGTACCGTTCATTGTATTTGTTTTAGTCAAAAGAATAGTCCAAACAAGCATCAGGCTGACACCGATACATCCAAACACTATGCCGGAAGTGCATTGTAAGGTCCAACCTGTTTTATATGAGGAGTAGAAAACAAACTTAATTTATTTTAAATAATAATCGTGAAACGACGTTCGAAATCGCTCATCGGAGTTCAGACAGTTGCTAACATGTTTTCCTTATTAAGTTAAGTAATAATATGTTTGGTGCCAGTCTGAACAAATGATGAAAATTAAATAACATCATGACTTATTATACATCCAGTTGATTAACTGTCCTTATTCATTTCTATCCTAAACCGTTGCTTATAAGAACTAAACTTCAATGTCTAACGCACATCACTCGCAGAATAAAACGACGTAGACTGAATCGGACAACAACATAACGTTACTAAGTCGGTATTCACAAAGCTCCTAAGGAATATCTTAAATGAAGGACAATTCTATGTAATCTATGTAAAATCCAACTATATATTTCCCAATTACTAAAATATGAAAGACATAAACAATATTTACTAGTTTGGGTCATTTTTATGTTAAATGACAATTACATGAAACACAGTCTTAAAGAGTTATCTGAATTAAGGAAATATATTCAAGTTATCTCTAATGAGCCTTGTGAATACTGGCCCTGGTCCGATCCATGTCTGAAAGCAAATGCTTTGCCATTGTCGTTCAACGTCACATAATGACGTCACCATTACAAAACTCATTTCCTAGAATACATCATTTATGTATCATTAATTATCACGTGACTTATTTTGTTAATTGAAATACTACTATTCAGAAAAAAGGTCAATTGAATATTACACTAGTCTGAGAACTAGTGTCAGTCTCGTTTACGACGTAACACAATCAACTCGACCAATACAAGTTCTCAGAACATCATACTAGCACAATAGTTTATAAGCTATAATATGTCATGAATTGACTAGTTTGTGCACTTATTACATACACTTGATAATCATTAAATATAAAAGTGCTATCAAACATGTCTGAATAAAAATGCTTAAAAAAAAACTGGTAATTTTATGGGCATCAGACGGGCGACGCAGAAGAGTTCCTGAATACCGATATTTCACCGTTAAGTTTGTGTTCAGGTGAGCTACATGCAAAATAAAAAAAATGTATATATATATTTTAATCACGCAATTGATAAACACGCATGTACATTAATAAAATAAATCTAAAAAAACATTAAACTATGTAAAAGTATAATTGTAATATTTTAACAAAAATACATTGAATGTTTGAACAAGTGTCAACTAACAAGAAGAGAATCAACTAAGAACATCTTTTTAAACATAGGCAATACTAAAACATTAATATGTATCACGTTATAGTTTACGCAACTTAAACGTTTTCTTGTTTAATCTTGAAATAGACCACAAACGTAAGTTAGTTATGAATACAATTCCAATGCAAATAGGGGCAATAATCCATATCAGACCATGTATTGTAATGTCAATTGTCGTTGGTGTAGATGCGGTTTCTGAAACGACACGAAAGGACCTGCGATTTTAACTTAGTGAAAAATCACAATTTATTTGAATAGGTATAATTTTATCTATGTAAGAGTATAACAATGAAAAAACACTGTAGTTATTGTCCGATTTTATTGTCCTGGCACTCATGACTATTCCATGTATTTTCGTAAAGTTATTTTAAGCTACTAACCCAGATATTAGACGCAGGTATGAATATGTATTGATTAAATCCTCAATACGTAACAGTTCATATTGTAGTGCAGTGGTAAGTACGAAAAGTTTGTAAGCGTGATTGGGTTCGAATCCAAAAACACTTTTAATTTATTAAATTTATTCATTTATTTCATTGATCATTTTGCTGACGTCATGACACGGAATCTCATCATCAACCCCTATTCTAACATAGAAGAGAACTGCGTCAATACTGCGAACAAAACAGAGTCTTTTTGATTGCATTTTTATGCAGATACAATAATTGAACTAAAAAAATAAAGCAAACAAAATAAAGTGATGTTCAAGTAAAAGAAAATCATACAAAAAGCCTGAAAGATCTTGGCAGGATTCGAACCATTGTGAATCAAAGTCTTGAACACTATCCAGCGCGCTATTCTTCCTGGCACTTGTTGATAAGGGGCCTGTGTTATATGACTGTGAAATCCATTCTTTACACGCTATATAAACGTTAAACAGATATAACTAAAACAGCCGAGCGCTACCGGAGATTAATGAGTGCCAGTTCAATACAATTGTACAATACATACATATTATTGTCACAATAATCACCATCATCATCATTATCATCATCATCATCATCATTATCATCATCTTCTTCTTCTTCTTCATCATCATCATCAGTATTATCATTCAAATTACTACTACTGCTACTTCTACTACTAATAAACTTCTACTAGTACTACCGTAGTTAAAATAATAATAATAATAATAATAATAAAATAATAATATAATAATAGTCATAATAATAATAATAGTAATAATAATAATAATAATAATTATAATAATAATAATAACAAAAAATAGACGAAGAAGAAAACAAAAAGGAAGAAATTACCTGCATCATTTGGAGTCGATGCAGTTGTAGCTAAAACAATAACATACCTATCTTAGCAGCAATGTAATTGTCATTCTGATAACAACGCGTTTAAACAAATATAATTAAAGCGAATTCCTATAAATATATATTTAATGTTGTTTCTACACAATTATTCGATAACGATTATTTTGGCAATATGATTAAACACATAATCGACTTTATTTTAGGCCATTATATCTCTCTGACAGTCAAATATATTTTTGTATTTTAAACATACTGACATCCGAATTTCATTTGTTTGATATTCGCTTTAACAAAAATAACACCAACAAAATAATAGAGTGTTCAATCATTTAAAAACAAACAAACACACGTGTACCTGTGTCCTTAACACATATGGTGCTTGTCGTAGAGCCAGTGTCTTTTGAACAACTGTTGTTTCCCGACGTTGTGTTATTGAACGTTACTATGGTGACACGCACCTCTGTAAGGTCTCCATTTGAAGACATAGTGTAAACACCAGAACTAGCTGAAAGAAGTTGACAAGTACCCGAAAAACCCGAAGAATCACCTATTGTTATATTTCCATGAAAATAGTTAACTCGTTTTGTTTCTCCATTATTCCAATCGAAACTAAACACCAACACGTATCACTTAGGCTATCAGGTATGAGAATTAAACTGGGTGTTAAGAATTTGACTTATCACAAACTGACATCGAAATATATCTGGTCAAAGATCATGTGTTCACGATTTATACAGGACATTAAGTTTCGCATCCAAATCGATATGTACTGTACAGTTATTGAATTGTGGGACATTGAATATGATGTGATATTTGCCAAGGTCAATATATTATTATCCCGGTGAATATCACATATTATGATATGACTTATAAATAAACATTATTTGAATGGCTCAGCGACACACCCTCGAAAGAAAATCATACATTATATTGCACAGCTTTAACCTCACCCGTGCAAATATTATATGATATTGCACAGGACATTGTTTTGTACAATGATAACGTCAAAGTACGACGTCATTTACGACTATGTCCAAACATTAGCTCCTAATGGATTTGTGATGCTATGTTCAGTATATCTTATTGGGTCATTTTTTAATTATGTTGGATTTTAAAAGCATAGTACATCGCAATCGCTGACTTGTATTGTCTTCAGCGATGGGAAAGTTGAATTATAAACGTTGATTGTGATAAAACAACTGCTGTAACGGTGCCTCTAGGAAGAAACGTAAACGGCAGTTAAGATACGCAACATATTTACTTTCTTTACTTGTATTTTTGTTTTAATATTATGATTGAAACAATAAGATGTGTGTTTTTTTTACCTTTTCATCAGCTGTGGTTTATTTTATAAGTCATATAATAATATGGATTGTGCTGTGCATCATCACACGATATTGCGCAGATAAAAAGTCCATATTTGTATAATATTGTATGACCATGTAGTCAATAACTGTTTTATTATATGATCATTTTATCTATAACCATCAAATATGTGACTCATGCATGCAGTTTTTGGACTCGAGCAAGTTGTTAACAATTGAAAAGATCTGATGAACATATACAAAATAACATTGTTTGAATTAGCATTTATGTCCCTGCAGGCTAGTGGAATACAGTGATACATGACACCGGGACACAACTATCATGTAAGATTCCTTTGAAATTTAATAGCCCGTTTGTCACTAAGTGGTTGATTATTTAATCACTGTCCAAATGTCTATCTGTTTCTGAACTGTCTAGACATTTAAAAATCGCATTTGGTCTATTGATAGACTGGTACCCACACAACGTACGAAAAACATCTTCTGCATATAACCACAGGTTGAAGTTTAATACTAACTTGAATTGATTCCATGGCAATTGCCATACAGACTAATTTCAATTCTTGAAAATTTTAATAACAATGACGAAATCTAAAAGCATTATGAGTGGTTGACGTATTCTCTGTAATGACGTGGTTATATTGCGTCAATTATACATTATTTTCATTTGGGTGAATGGATAAGAATGGCTGCAACAGGGTATGTAATTTATTTTTACAACAATATGTATGTTCCCGTTCCAGAAACGACGTAAATATCGACAGGATTGACACTTAAATAATTACATTGGATATTCGATAAAATAAAGGCACGTCTATACATAAAAAAACACATTTTATAAGGCGAGATTATGTTGTGTTGTTTAATTGCTGAACGGGAGTTAAAATTGCACATTTACATCGTGGCACACATATATGTAACTTCTTTATGCACTGTTTCTATACATACACAGTGTAAAAAATGCTTATTATAGTGTACATATCTCTACGTATGGAATCAAAACAAACATTGTTACAGATACACGGGTATTTTTTATTCAGCGTTTTACATATAAGTGTAATTAACAAAAGTGTATACAAATGTCTACCATCTAGTTACCAAGCTTTTAGCATATGTGTTTAGGTTTACGGCTTGATAAACTGTTAATACATGGTAGTTTCTCGGCATACACATTATGCTCGTATACAGCGCGGCACTAAGACATGAATTATTAATAAATAATAAACATGGGTAAAACCGGAATTCTATGAATACCCCGTGTATTTATGTTCGTCGACAACTGCTTTTTCCAATGAAATGCGTATTAATCAAATAATAAACGGTTTTTATTACACTTTCAAAAATATTCTGACGGTTGCTGTATGCATTTCGGAGTCTGCCGAGGGTTAACATTCTCAAAACAACCATTAGCGCTGTATTTTAAACACTGTGAAGACCCAAATTAGGACACTATTGACAAACAACGAGCTTCTAAAGCCTAAAAACCAACAAATTTTACAAAAGTTGTCGCATTATAAGAACCAATTATGGGAAATGGAATGTTTTAAAAATAAATAGCCATTGTATTTGGCCAAGATCTTATATAAAACCTTGTTGTAAAGGAAGTTTAAAACAATCCATTTATCTATCTCAGAAAACACATTAAATGCCTAGACCAATAGAAGTGTGCTTATTGTTTGATCATTTGATAAATTGTTTTAATTATATTCATTGATCCTTTATTTAATGAATAGCATATTTATTTCTAAACTTTCAAAAAAACAACAACAACACATGAGTTATGTAAAATATATAAAGGTATGTCAGGAGGCGTAATCTACGATTTATTATTTAAAAATTATGTGTCATTAGGATTTAGTCGGCATGCGACAGAATACATGTTTTTTATTTGAAAACATTCCGAGTAACACTGTTTTAAATATGTATGTTGGACTTTCAATTTACATCCCTAATTTGCAAAATTACTATAAACAGCAAATATATTTGTTAATTATAGTTCAACCCTTTACCGTGGCGTATGTAGTGAAAATGCAACTGTCGTGACCTATGTGATATTTATTATACGAGGTGCGGACTATACAGAGGTGAATACAATTCATAACGACATTAGCCCTTATGTTGCCACAGAGGAAGTTGGAAATAACTTTCAAGAGGAATACTAATTATGGATAGCTTTGTGTTTGTCTTTATACTTTATATAAAAGGACTAACTTGGTTGCAAGGTATATTTTAAAATATTAATATTAATGTATACATATTAGCTCTGTTTTGTGTTAGGCAAAACATTCATTTGCATTTAAATATAATCGCTTAAATATAATCGCATCAAGGACAAAGTATGCTCCAAATGCTAAGGTATCAAAACCAAACCATTACTATTTAATACAGTCGATGCAACAACCCCGGCACTGAATGTGGATACCAATGATGTTTTCGTCAATAGCAGTGTAACATTCACATGCTCAACGTCAACTCAACCGACTTTTGTCGCCTGGTATAAAAAAGATAAAGGTTCCGAAGCAGATATACTAGTCAGTAAACTACTGTGGTCTGAAACAAATGGGAAATGCGCTACAGACAATTATAGTTTGCAATGTTCGTGTAAGTCTTCACAGATCTATATATGTTCTATTCCGTCCGTGACTTTAGCAAATGACGGTCAAAGATTTCATTGCAAAGCTGTAATCGATGGAGTGTATATTGACAGCAACATTTATACCTTCGGATTAATATGTAAGTATGTAATAAAGTAATACATGTTTATTGTCAAAATATCATTCACTTTTTATTCTGCTTGTTTTTTTCTAGAATTACTACTACTACCACTACTATTACAACAACAACTACTACTACTACTACTACTACCACTACCACTTCTACTACTACAACTACTACAACTAGTGCTACTGCTACTAGAGAGCGATACAGAGATAGGGTACAGACATACAGAGAGACAGAGAGAGCGAGTTACAGAGAGACACAGAGAGAGAGAGACAGAGAGTGAGAGAGAGAGAGAGAGAGGGAGAGAGACAGGGAGAGAGAGAGAGAGAGAAAAAGAGAGAGAGAGAGTCACTTCAGCACTAAGTCGCAGCAGCATTCTTTTTCAAGGTTTAGCATCTTTGCCTCTTCAAGTATGGCTCTACATTTCCTATTTGGAACTTCAGTATAATATAATTAGTTTGTGATATCCGGAGTTTCTCGTTAGGTCCACCGAAATGCAGAAAAAAACAATGGTGGTTAAAATCCCAAACGATATTCTCGTTGTAAGAAACACAATTGAAAACGTGTGATTTGCCATAAATGTAAAAATTAAGTTCCATGAAATAATCGTGTATTTGTTTAAAATATCAGACATTATCAAACAAATCATAATACAATCATACTCAAAGATAGAAATTCTTTTATAAAAAATGCAGTTTAACATCATATTGACGATTTAATCAATTAGTAATGTTTGTGTATTTTAGGAACTGGGAGTAATACACTGGCCTTGATCATGGCAAAATTGAAAGCAAAGTACTGAAAGCAACGAATTAGTTTTAATACGTAAAAAGTGGGATAACGTGAATAAATAGAATATTAGGTAAGTGTTGAATAAACATCAAGTTTATTATGCTCGGCAAGAAAATGAAAAGCACGCGCCAAGACTCGCATGATAAACTTGATCTTTATTCAACACTAACCTTTATATTGCTCGCTCGTATTTGTTTTTGCTTTGCAATTGGAAGATATCATCCATTATCTTCCGTGTATTTCCTGCGTTCACACAGCGATTCCAAATGTAGACTTTTACTTTTGGCTTTGCTGTCTTGTATGCTTATTCTTTTATTCAACTCTGATCTATTATCTCCGATAAAGATATCAAAACTTATTTACATATTCTTGATTTTTTAATGTCAAAATATAGGTATCTGCAAATACTAAAACTCAGCTCTAAAAACGCTAAATATTCTTTGAAAAATAACAGTTAAAAGCTTTGGCAGGAACATACCATGACCGGATGTAAAGTCTGTTCCACTAACCATGTTAGCAATTACAAATGATGTTTCTTTATCAATGACACACTATTTCCAGTACATGTTTAAGCCAGAAGTGTTGTTTGGTTTATGAATAATATAGAATTTAATAACGGAAGATATAAACATGAGCAATAAGAACACGGTGAATGAAATTTCCATTTTGTAGAGTGTTCGAAACAATGGATGAACATTTATTCTGAGTATTTCGAAAATCAAAGCTCATTTGATTCTGGTGTGGCCTGTCAATCGTAACAGAGGTTTTGTTCCGATTTAAAATGCATAAATACAATACGACATTCTACCAAATGTATGGTGTCTGTAAATTGTTTCATTTCCAGTGCCGCTCACTTCTTTGACAATTCAACCAGAGGCACCCCTTTCGTACCCTGTTCTCAATGTCCCATCGACGTTCACATGCATCACTTCACAGAGCCGACCTGCGCCTAGTATTCAATGGTTTAATGATAAGGTGAACATCACCAACCTGGCTAAATATACATACTCCGCTGACGTCGCAATGAGCAGTTTGCAATATACACCGGACTCGTACGAGTATAGTGGAGGAAATTTATCCTGTGTTGCAAGTTATGAGTTCAAAGCCATCATCACAGTTCTAACAACCACAAAGAGCATTCGCGTACAATGTAAGTACTTTATTACTGTTTAAATTTACTTGCTGTCTTTATGTTGCATGATTGTATGCGTCGTGTTAATGCCATTCTGTATTTTATAGTGTTTATATAGACATGATGGAACACCAAAATCTGTCTGGTTATTCGAACAAAACAGTGGATAATCGTTTATTCAACGGATCAATTTACTTTCAGCTAAATATTTGAGACGTTGTCGTGATTTCTTTTTATCCAGTCCCCGTTTCCAAACCGATATTAACTGTCAACAACATAAGTATATTTAGCACGATCACTATACGAGAGGGCAGACTTATACATTTGAATTGTTCCTCCTCCGGATATCCACCTCCCTCTTATCACTGGACCTACCCAGGTGGACAGTCCGACGGTGCCCTTCTGTCGGTAAACGTCACTCGCAGTAACGGACGCGTATCATGCATGGCATTGAACTTCATGTATTCATTGAATGGAACAAACAGTACACAGTCCACACAGAACTTTACCGCACTGGATATACATTTGCTATGTAAGCAGTGTTTAATGTTATGTTGAAATGTTCAATGTTCTTAGAAACTCCTACATGTATCTTTTATTCTACTGCAATTATCATTGAATAGTATATTGTGATTTCTGCAATTACAGATCCGCCATCCATAACACGATTATTAAATAAGGACATCAACTTAGAAATTGTCGATAATAATATCAGAGTACTGAGGGGTGATAACATCAGCATTGAATGTGCGAGTGACGCCAATCCTCCGGCTACTGTATTCTGGCAAGGACAGAATGTCAATTACTCTACACTGACAGTGACCAGTGTACTGCATGATACAGTCTGGACATGCACAGCAACAAACACTATGACAGAAACTGACGGAACGATTTCAACAGGCACTTCGACCAGAAACGTGTCCGCTACAGTATTGTGTAATTGCGATACCCATATGTTGAGTACAAGTTAACAATTCGTATACGTATTATAATTTACCAGATGCGTAACTGATCTTCTTTCAGTATATAATCATATGGTTTGTTACGGAGGAAGTATCATCATCCTCTCAAACACGGCCTCAATGCACGTTTACATTTGTAAAATATAGATGTTGCATTACTGGTTTGGATAAGGAAACAATCAATAACATATTTTATTCCTAGTAAAATGCTACACTTGCACCGTTCATACCAAATTATGTATGTTGTTCTCGCTTTTTCTTTTTGATTAAATATTAGCGATGCATTTTACGGAATCCTGAGTCCGCCAGCAGCATTCAGACATGTATAAAACCACTAAAATGCGACAACGCGAAGTGCATTTCGATTCTTTGGATATTTTGCAATTTGTTGTTAGAATGTTTGAGTTTATTGTTTAGTAAATAGTTAAACATTTCCTTATATGTAACAATTAACTTTAAATCAAATTATTTTTTTCGCAGACGGCCCAGTCGTTCCTACTATCACGTATAGCATTCTACAACACTCAGATAAAAGTTGGATTGCAACAAACGAATCCATAAGAGTTATAGTAGGAAGTACTGTTCGGTTTATGTGTTCAGTAGACAGTGTGCCAACTTCGATATACTCATGGGGCTCCGGCCACGACGGGAACATTCGAAACATATCTAATATCACGCGCACAACCATCAAGAAATACACATGCACGGTAAAGAATACCATGAATACCACATTTAAAGGGAACGTTAATGGAAACAACTATTCATCAGTAATCCTGAACTTACTGTGTAAGTATTATAGCCGACTATTTTGTTTACCATTTAATATTAAGGCATTACATATGTAGTTGTTTTTTTATCAATTTATTAGCCAATAGTTATTGCCTTTCAGATGGTCCTGAGAATATAGAAGCAACATTCAACAACATCAAACAGATATACCAACTTCTTAAAGTTGTCAAAGGCTGGTCGTTCACAATAGCATGTTTTGCAAGCAGTAATCCAGCTCCTAGTTTTTCTTGGTATGGCACTGCAGCTCAACAAGGAAATGTCCTGTCTATTACCAATGCGAGCACTGACATGGACGGGAATTTAACATGCAACGCAGTTAACACCATGGTAGATAGCGTGGGATATAGCGTAAACGAGACAGCGCACCTAACAATTACACTTGATATACTATGTAAGTAATGTTAGAAAAAATGGACCTTATTTGTACATGTACACGGATTGCTATGTAAGTAATGTTAACAAATACTGATTTTGTTTGTACAGAGATTCGTTTATTTTGATATCACACTCGTTCTAGATTTTGAATATGAATGCCCATTATTGATTTCCTTCTTGCGATGGTATTACATTCAAAAATGCATAACATAAAAGTGGTTTTCATAAATAACTGCATGTATACCTACATATTAATTGCATAGTTTTAAAAACGTATGATACGATTAATTGATGCTACAGACCCACCGGCTGTTCAAGTTTTGCAGAACCAAAGCGCTCTACTCAACACGTCTCTAACGGTTACATGCATCTTAACAAATGTTGGTAATCCACCAGCCTCAATCTTTACATGGATAAGGAAAGACACGAGTACAGTGGTGGGTACAGAGCAAACACTAACAATAAACAACACTGGATTGGACGATGAAGGGGAATACCAATGTAATGCATCGAACATAATGCAGCTTATTGGACATGAGGTTGTGTACGGATTAAGTCAATGGACATTCTTTATAAATGTTGAATGTAAGTTAAATAATTACTACGTTTTTATTTAATTAATGTTTTTATTTTCATTTGAAAATTATATGGAAATAACATTCATTCTGTTGGCATCACAAAGATAAAGTTGTTTATATTATCAAGTCATATACGTATATGAGTTAACACAATTCCGGCGTTTGTAGAAGTGGTGAGAAAAACGTTCGAACAAGTGTGTTTAAGGTTTCTATAGCAAATATCTGGCACGGTGCAATGTTTTTGTATTATAATGTTTATTCGCCACTCCGTGTTTTGATTTTTGTCCCAGCCTTCTTAACTTTTGGAAAATTAATGTATAATTGACCGAAGCGTTATTAACCACAATAAACTGTAACTATTTATCCATTATTTCTAGCACATTTTCTTAAATAGTTCTTGTTATGTATCATACAAATGCCACTTTATTCAAAAAGTTTGTAGTGTTATATTGGTGTTCAAACATTTATTTCACAAGCAAGTTTTATTCCAGACGGGGCATATATACGGGCATTCAAAGCAAATGAATCAAGCATTAACATTACTGTTGACCAAGGTGAAACATTAGAGCTGGTATGTGAGGCCGATGGTGACCCTCAACCTACTGTTCGTATCGTCAATGCAACTCGTGGAAATGAAACAATCCTTGTTGAGACTGAAGCACATAAAGCCAAATCTCACATACATCGAGCAAGATGTGAATATGATGCTGGAAGCTATAAATGCCTCGCGAACAACCGTTTTAACCAAGGACAACACAAACAGTCACTGGCTCTATTCGTTAACTGTAAGTAATGAGGTGCATATGTATATCAAACCGTACTTAGTTACGAGTACATATATTCCCTATACATATGTCAAAGCGCATACAATACAACTGTGTTCTTGCACAGGTGCGCCAAGAGCGTCGCCCTTTTCACCTCCTATAACAGAACAGTACAGAGCCCCTAACGACTCGGCTGTGTTTACCTTCACAATCATGGCCTATCCTGAGCCAAAATCTTCAGACTTCAGTTGGTACAAACGTGTAGATGATGGATGGAAAGATGTGTCCAGTGACTCCAACAACTTTCTGATTAATACCTCCGATGATAATATGCAGACTCAAATGGTGATTTTCCGTGTGCAGTTTGGAGATTATGGAGACTACATGGTGAACGTTTCCAACACATTGGGTTCAGTAGCACAAGTGTTTACCTTACACGCACAGTGTATGTATCTATAACAACGTTGAGTTTGTTCGTTTTTTTAATTATGTTCTAACACAACACATAGTAACACTTAACTAGAGATATGTATTGATGAAGTTAGTAGATTCGCAGTAATAATCGCGTATGTATATACATAGGTTTTATTATTTATTTGAGTACAATTATTTTAGCCAAACCATATGTTCCGAAGGACTTACTTATTGACCGAGTAGGAAAAAAGCACATTGTTATTACATGGGTTCCTGGTTTTAATGGCGGTCTGGATCAGAACTTCACTTATTAATACAAAGAAGTCGATATTGAAATCTGGAGAGATATATGCGTAGCGGTTCTGTTTTAAGCTATACCTGGGCTATTGAAGGATTAAAACCTGGCACGACTTACACAATAAAAATGCTGGCAGAAAACAAAATAGGCAAATCAGAGTGGACTATGGAAATAAGGGAAACAACCCTAGTTGGCACACGAACGGTGTTTACTCACTACAGTATCAAATATAAATGATAAAACTCGATATTAGGAAAGATAAGTAAAACCAATTAAATGGTACCATTGTCATATAATGTATATATTGAATATTTGATTTCAGTTGAGAGTAGCCCTGAAACGTCAGTTGTGGGTGGTGTAGTAGGTGGCGTCTTGGGGGTTGTTGTCATCGTGATTGCGGTGTCCATCCTGCTATGGAGATATATATCGCATGGTGAATACATGTTGCATTGTATTGAGCTGTATAACCTTTGCATATATATGTATATGCTAATTTCATTTATTGGTTTGTGGTTTATTATGTAATATATGACAGTTATTTGTGGAGCAGCAGAACGAGTTTAGGAGATATAGTGTTTTGCAGTTTATTGAATAAGTGTATTTGTGGAATTCGTACTTGATCTCACAACTGGCTGCTAATGAATTATCAAATAAAAATAACAACATCACAACCTGTAACATGCATAACATATTATAAAACAATTACT
Source organism: Congeria kusceri (assembly GCA_027627225.1). Taxonomy (NCBI): domain Eukaryota; kingdom Metazoa; phylum Mollusca; class Bivalvia; order Myida; family Dreissenidae; genus Congeria; species Congeria kusceri. The sequence continues at coordinate 10,942,132 of CM051029.1, read as the reverse complement.
TAGACTGATACTTATTTATATCAATAACAGCATAGTGACTTCAATTATTTTAGGGCGAAACGACTCCAACACATACCAAACGCATACCAAATCGACTGACCAGTACGAAGATCTTGTCAGAGAACCGTAAGTCAATGTATATACAAACATGTGCACGTTGATATATCATATAAATTATTTGACCAATTGCAAATATAATAACTTGTAAGTGTGTGATTTATCACTTTATTAAAATAAACCGTTGTCAACGGTAACTACAAAAACATAGGTAATTAATCACATCAGTGTGCTAGTCATACAATAACATCTAATAATGATATTAAAATGGGTGCATTTAGACGAAACAACGATGCCTCAAACACAGATGGCAGTTATGAAACATGTAGAATTGGTAAGGTTTCATATATCAGTTAATTATTGATGTCAACTATAGCAAACCCGGATACATAATAAAGATAATACATCTTATGATTCTGCTTTTATATTTGTTAACAAGTGTCATCTTTAAGATTAAAAACAACACAACGCAACCATAAGTTGTTTCGCATCTACCTCTCCTCAGTTTTAATTAATTGTTCCCCTGACTGTCTGTGTTGTTTTCTTGACAATTACTTTTTCGTTTCATGTTCTACCAGATTCTGCAGATTCTCACCATGATAATAAGTATGAGACACTTGCAGAACTACAATTCCGTGAATATTCGAGTCTAACTCCTTACGAAACTCAAGGAGACATCACATCTTCCACAGATAATCAGCCTAGTATGCCAGCATTAAGACAAACTCTTTAAGTGTGGCACAAATGATTTGCTGAAAATTAACTGTTACCTAATGAGACAGGGGATCTTTGTTTTGTTGGCAATAGCTTATTATCGGATTGTATTTGTAGAATTATGCATACCCGTAGTGATTTGCCGGGACATATATGTAGAATTAGACATGACATTATTGAATTGTTGGGCGTTATATGTAAAATCATGCATTACATTATTGTATTGTCGGATGATATATCATGCATACGTGAACTGATATATCGGCTGATATTTGAAGCATTATGTATACCATATGTTATACTTTAATAGAATTGTCGTGTGATATATAAAGTCCACATGCTTAATGCTTAAATATCTTTTACATTTATGTATATGAAACATGATGCATAACGTAATTGCAGCATTGGGTGATGCATACAATATCATACACCAGTAAATTGAAATATTGAGCGAAATATTACCCATTTCGCATAGCATAATTATATGTTTCGGATAATAAATGAAATATTATACATAATATACTTGCAGCGAAACATGATTTTTATTTTAATTGTATTATGTTAAAATCCTTGAATTGTATTGATTGTATTTTAAATTGCCGTATGTTGCTGAATCAGATGAAAATGTACGAATAACGTATTGAACAATGGGCCGAATTAATTACACCATTCACATTTGATTTTATTTCAACTTCGAAAAGCTGATGGCTATGTTACGAACATATGCTTACATAACGTATATACCGATATTTTAATAACAATCACATAAACGCTAGGTTCTTTTCAAATTCAGTAAACAATTGAACGTGTATCATTATATTCGAAAGACGTATTGTCACTTCTCATATCATTTCTGTTAACATCGACGTTCGATCCTAATTTAATAGAACACAGCTACAGTGGGGTTAGGGATTTTGTTCCGCACATTAGGGCGGATTAATTTGCATGCCGATTGTTTATGGATTAATCTCTAACAATCCAGTTTTCAGCGAGTTTTTAGAGGTTGTTTGAGTTTTTTAGGGACTATTAAGGATTATTAAAGATGCTAGAGTACTGCGAATGCGTAGGGGTGAAAAGGTGTGGCTAACGAAGGATGAATTAGTACTGCGCATGCGTAGGGCTGAAAAGGCGGGGTTTATTGATTGGACAACGGTTGAATGGGCGTGGTTTATTTATGTGCGCAATCGATATCCAATGAAGTTTAATGCGTTGAACGATAACCCCGCCCACTAATCATGCCATTTCATTCATGTTACATTTATGTGACAATAGTCTTAATGAAATATTATTGATATTTAAAATTTACATGAAATATGCTGCAATTGATTGGCCCAACTGTATTATAAAGCCAGTGATTAAATGTATACAAACTACATTGTTATTCCCATGATTCATGTTTATTCTTTTTATATTTTAAGATAATATTTATTTTTGATGATTTAAGTTTCGCTGACTGTTCAGCAATTATTTTTTTAATAATAATGAATAATGAAAAAATGAGAAAAATAGCTTTAAACTTCAAGAATTAACACATTAATTAATGTATTTTAAGACAGACCTAACTGAATTAATTATAAATTAAACATTAAAAATCAATAAAATCTTATTAAAACATATGAAATATCATTAAGTGCATTACTAAATACACCCATGCACTTTACAGAATTAATTCACAAATATGTTCTACCTCATAAGTTGAATTTATATTCTATAAACATGAGTAATTAAATTATTATTTTAAAATATGGATTTTACAGCCACTATTTTTTGACAATGTTACTGTGTGCGCAAATGTCGCCTGCAATTTACTTTCCCGAAACAAGATTTTTTTATTAATGCCGCTACTGTGAAAGATGGTGCTCAATTCATACAGATACTAATACTTTTAAAACGGGATTATTGTTTTTTGTAAGAAAATGTGTATTTCCTCATTTTCTATCTACGCTAGGTATTACTGTTTATGCAATTCAATGTCTACCCGTGATACCAGTCGAGCAGACAACTGCTTGAGCGATACTGTACATTTAATGTCAGCTAGTTATAATATTAAAGTGTTAATACAATTATGCATATTATGCCTAATTCGAACGTCGATTCATTTGTGTCATCTATCAATCAGTAAACAATAAAATAAGGTCAGTTTAATATTTAAAACAGTAAAGTTTGTTTCGTGAAACCCGAGAACACGTTCAAATTTGGAACACACATCATCCCACTCAGTTGATGGCGACATTCAAATAAGGAAATGTACGAGTTATTATGTTTGTCATGTACTTATTGCTCTTCTATTATATATTTAATAGTCAAATAAAAATAACACAAATACCTTCAGATCACTTGCAACATTTCCTAAAGTTTGAATAAGTATTAACGGAATACATGTATGTGAATACAGAAGCTAGATTTGGATCGTTTTAAATCGATTGCTGGTAAAAAAGAATTGTAAATGAAATTTTAAATTTTAAACAGTGTACACAAATCAATTTCTTGACCATTAGTTACAGCATATTTCAAATAGCTAGAATTTGATAATTCAAAAATACGCAACAAAGCTGACCAGTTTTGAAACTTCATATGCCCTCTATCCCCGTCTAATCGCCATATAATTAAAAAGTGCATGTTTAAAATCACGCGTATATCAGAAACCATCAGCACTTTTAAATTCAGTGCCTGTGATACCGCATTTTAGCTTAATACGTAAAACCATAAATAGCTCGATGCCCGGACGTAATCAGACAGCCGCGGGAACCTCAAGCGCTCCTACTGGATGTAGCCCGACGCCTCCGTTTCCGAGAGAGTTAGCAATTGCGCAACGCTGCTTGACTACCCATGTATATTCCTATTGATATACAGGCAAAATGTATCAACGCCAAATGGTTTGTGCATCGATGCCGTGACCTAAACAGACAGCCGTGAGAACCTAAAGCACTCCTACCGGACGTGGTCCGACGCCTCTCGGCCGCACTGTTCCCGAGAAACGCATTGATATAGTCTAAATACTCAAAACGTATCCTGGTGCACGTGTTGCGAAACACTACTTCCGGTCTGCACGCATTGGTATTAATATATTGTATAGATCGAAAACATTATCCTGACACTCACCATTAATCCGGAACTGGGAAGTCAGCCTCAGGAGCTTCTTAAGTGGTCCAACACCTCTCCGCCGCATCGTTCCCAAGAAAGGCGCTCTGTTAGCAGCAGTGCACCGCTGTCTTACTTACCGTGTATATTGATTCGTTTTAATATGTAGGCAAAAGCATCCTTGCGCCAAATTTTACACGATTTGAGCATTATTTATGAAAATAGCATTATTAATTAAAATAATTGAGTCACAATAATTACTGTTCAGCTTAAATACACATGGTGATATAATGTACATACTTCCACGTTGTATCATATACCATATACATGACGTGTGTGTATGATTATATTTTGAATCAAATAACGTTAAATAAGATTTCAGCTAAATAAATAAGATATCATAAACATGCAAAGTATAATATGAAATGTTATGGTATATAAATAATAATTGTACAAATACTGCTGCTGCTGTCACTACTACTACTACTACTATTTCTACTATTACTACCACAAGTACAACAACAACAATTACTACTTCTACTACTACTACTTCTACTACTACTACTATTACTGCTTTTATAGCCTGGTTCACATTTTTTGAGTGTAACATGCAATATCTTAACACACAAGTTCATGATATATTTATTAAGTCGATCCATACAACTGCAAACATCTGCTTATGTCCTCTTTCATTTAATTTCTTTACCTACACATTTTTCTATAAAGCCATATTGGCAGACAATAATCCCGGTTGAATAATCCTGTGTTTAATCGCCAATAATAAAAGCAAATGCAGTTAAAATAGCATTATTTATGGAAAGAGCATTGTTTATTAAAATAACTCAGTCTTAGTAATTACTTTTTAGATTTAATACGCATTGTGGTATAACCGAGAAAATAATATACATTCTACTTAACTGTATTGGAAACACAATTTTTTACTAGTTACTATAAGAAATTAGTCAAATGATATATTTTTTTGCATTTTTTAAAGTGACATGTATTTTTAAGTAAAACAGATATGCATACCAATCAAGATGTATTCAGTACCAATCAAGTTGTTTTATATGTTTAGATTTGCAGTAAACCATGACCTAATTTAACATTTAACAAAACTGGATTTACATGAACATATATATTTATAGCATGTAAATATATTTATAGCATGTCATATTACTACGCACTTCTTATTGAAATATATGTGTTGACTTTTTTTTTACTAATGTTCAAGTAGATGATTGAGCATACTTATTTTTAAGTAGATTGTACTGAACTAAAATATTGTACTTATGTTCAAGTATATGATTGAGCATACTTCATTTTCAAGCAGTTTGTACTGAACTAAAATATTAAAAATAAAGTTCAAGTAGATGATGTGAGCATACTACATTTTCAAGCAGATTGTAATGAACTAGTCCCAAATGTAAAAACTGTAATTGAGAAGTGTATCCTGAACATATTCCATGCTGACTTTGTTGTACTTGAAAGCTCGTGAAACTTGACATACAGTAAAGCCAGACACAACACAAAACATGCTTTATTTTCATGCTCAATACATATAACAGTATAATTGTACAATACTTGAAATTCTGTATATACTTGTAAAAAATGTATCAAAAGAAATAAATTAAGGAAACAATTATCCTTATATATTAAAAAAAAGCTTTAGTATTGTAAAGCATTGGTATTGTCAATTAACTAGTTTCCGTTTTGTAACTAGAAATTACCAATGCTAAAGTACTACTACTAGTGCTTCTATTACTGCTGCTGCTGCGGCTGCTACTACTAATACTACTACTACTTCTACTACTGTTACTACTACTTCTACTACTATTACTACTTTTACTACTACTACTACTACAACTACTACTTCTGCTACTGCTACTACTAATACTACTACTACTACTTCTACTAATACTAGTACTACTACTACTACTAAAACCACTACTACTACTATACTAATAATACTACTACTACCACTACTTCTACTACTATTATTACTACTGCCTCCACTACTACTACTACTACTACTACTTCTACTACTACTACTACGCAACTACTACGCGACTACTACTAATATAAAAGGGTGCTGCCCCTGATCATGTTTGGTTCCCTCTTGCTGCCCTGCTGGGCTGGTCAACAGATTAATGCTTTATATCTTTTTAAATTAAATATATATTTTTGCAAATATTCAGTGGCAAATAAATATCCTATTGTTAACAATGTTAACTGCAAGAATTAGACAAATACATACCCGAGTAGTGTGCATGGGATGTGTTCAGTAGGTAGTGTGCATAGGAAGTGTTCAGTATGTAGTGTGCATGGGAAGTGTCAAGTTTGTAAAGAGAATGGGAAGTGTCCAGTTAGTTGTGCGCATGGGGAGTGTCTAGTTGTTAGTGTGCATGGAAAGTGTTCAGTTGTTAGTGTGCATGGGAAGTGTCTAGTTTGTACTGTGATTGGGAAGTGTCCAGTTGGTAATGAGCAAGGGAAGTTTTCAGTTTGTAGTGTTCGTAAGAAGTTTTCAGTGGGTATTGGAGTGGGCCTGGCAATTTTTCAGTTGCTTGTGTTCATGGGATGTTTTAAGTTTGTAGAGAGCATAGAAAATGTCAATTTTGCACAGTGTATACGAAGTGTCAAGCTGGTATTGTTCACAGGAAGTGATCAATTGGTAGTCGGCATAGGAACTATCCAGTTGGCAATGTGCATGGTAAGTGTCCAGTTGGAAGTCTCTTAAGACGTGTAAAGTTGATAGGGTGCATAGGACGTACCCAGTAGCTAGTGTGCATGGGAAGTGTCCGGCAGATACTGTGCATGGGAAGTGATAGTGTGCATGGGAAGTATCCAGTTGATAGTGTGCATGAGAAGTATCCAGTTGATAGTGTGCATGGGAAGTATCAAGTTGGTAGTGTGCTTGGGAAGTGTCCGGTTGATAGTGTGCATTTGAAGTGTACAGTTAGTATCGTGCATGGGAAGTGTACTGTTGATAGTGTGCATGGGAAGTGTCCTGTTGATAGTGTGCATGGGAAATGTACAGTTAGTAGCATGCATGGGAAGTGTACTGGTGGTAGTGTGCTTTTGAAGTATCCAGCAGCTAGTGTGCATGGGAAGTGTCCGGTTGATAGTGTGCATGGGAAGTGTACAGTTAGTAGCGTGCATGGGAAGTGTACTGTTGGTAGTGTGCATGGGAAGTGTCCGGTTGATAGTGTGCATTGGAAGTGTACTATTAGTAGCGTGCATGGGAAGTGTACTGTTGGTTGTGTGCTTGGGAAGTGTCCAGTTGTTAATGAGCATGGGAAGTGTCCAGCTGGTAGTGTACATAGGAAGTGTTCAGTTGGTAGTGTGCTTGGGTAGTGTCCAGTCGATAATGTGCATCGGTGTTATCCACTTGGTAATGTGCAACGAAAGTATGCAGTTATCAGAGTGAAGTTTAGCAGACAAGTCATTGCCATAAATATTTGTTTAACATTTCTGTGTCTCTTTCTACAGTATTATCATTGTGTGTGATTATAATTTGAACTAACGCCGACGTGTTATTTTTGTTGTAAACTTGAACTGTGATTTGATTTAAATACCCACTTACCATAGTGTAATGTAATATTCAAACAATAAATACAAATTATGTACATATATTATTACTAAGACGTTGGAATAAGTCGTGTGTTTCAATATAAATTTGTTATTTCCATAATATACTTTTATAGTAGTGATTATGTTGTTGAATGTAACATATATGATATATTGAAGTGTTTTATATAAAAAAAGATTGGTTTTATATGTATACATTACGACGTAGTACACACGTTTGTTGTAGTTGCGTAGTAGCTTCGATTTGCCTCTTTATTATTTAAAACATTAATTCTGGCAAAGCCCATAACACCTTTTAACATTGACTTAAAATGGACAACGTATATCCTTTATGGTGCTTAAACTTGTTGTGTACGGATGACACTTGATCGTTGAAAATACTAGATGCATATGGTTTGCTAAGTGAGACATTTAAGTAAATGTTGTGGCAGAAAAATGTGAATATTGTATTAGCCTAAAAAGTAAACAGGCTCATTTGATAAAGACACTTCACTGAAGATTTGAACTATATATGCTGACCATTGCAATACATATCAAGTTTATCATAGTATTGACTCTGGTTTTTCAATGTGCTTAAATAATTGCAAATAATCTACTAGCTGACGAAATTCATAACGTTGCTCAAATGTTTTTCAATGCATTGCTTAGTTTTGGTAGAAACAAGTATTGCAGAGTCATCAGCGTATACAAATAGCTTATTATACATCAACAGACATGTCATTAACATTTATAATGAGGGGCATCGGTATTAAAATAGATCGCTTGAGAACGCTACAAGGAACACTTGCTAGAAATACATGACATAGCAACTGTCTGGTGCATATCAGACACTTAGGCCAATTGCTTTCAAATTAATCACAAATCACAAATTAATCACAATAATGGACTGTGTCAAAATTTTCTAAAGGTCCAATAGTACCATGCCAATAATATGACCTTCATCCATTTGAATGAGACAAAACATATTAGGGGTATCAAAAATATATCTCTTGACATGCCATGCCTAACACCAGACTGAAATTCATTCGAAAGATTATTATGAATAAGATATTCTAAGTGATTATAAATGGTCCGTTCGGGTATGCTAGAAACGATGCTTAAAAGTGACTTTACGCTAAAAATGTTTAGCTCTACTGGCCAAAGGGAGCTAATGCGATAGCGTTATGTTCGGCGTGAGTGCGTGCGTCCGTGCGACGGTGCGACTGTACGTCAGTTAATACTTAAAACATCTTATCATAAACTACTCCACTGAGTTCAACCAGAAATGGTTACACAGAAATAATTTATGGTAGATAGAGATTTGAATGTGTTCATATGTTTCCGGTCCATTGTATGATTGTATAATTAGATCACAGGAGCTAAAGTAGTTTTTGGTATTACAACTTCACAAATCTTCTTGTCTTCAATGCCTCGGCGCATAATACTTTGAATGTAGCATAATATATGGTCGAAATACCAAAATGGTTAAAAGTATGCCCCTGAAGTAAAAAATGGCCCCGACCCGGAACTTTAATTATATTTTGCTCAACTTCATTAGGAAAAACCTTAAAAATCTTCTTGTCTGAAACTATAAGCCCTGAGATACGGATAGATGATATGTAGCATGGCCGTATTGTCCTTTACCAAGGTTGATATATGGATGCCCCTGGTTTAAAAATGGTACCACTTCGCCGCTCAATGTTGTTTACATGTACTTAAAAAGGAAAAAACAATACAAATCATCTCGTCTGAAACTACACGTCCTGGGCCTTTGACATTTGGTATGAAGGGCCTTTGACATTTGGTATGAAGCATTGTCTTATCGTCCTTTACTAACATGTGTTCAATTGATGACACTGGGCTAAAAATGGCCCCGCTCTAAGGCTTAATTTTTTTTTTATTTAAATGTACTTTAACAGAAAAACTTTTTTTTCTGAAACTATAAGGTCTTTATGTTGGCTTTTGATATTGAGTGTGTAGCAAAACTGTTCATATGATTCTTTGCCGAGAGTGTTAAAAGTATGGGCTTAAAGAGTGGCACAACAACAGTGCTCAAATTCTTTAAATTGATTTATTGTCTGAAACTTCAGTGCCTACAGCTTGTATTTTTTTTATGTACCATCACCTTCTTCCCCTTATACCTATTGTTCAAATGTTGTGCCTGGGCTAAAAAATGACTCCAACACGGCGGTCACTATTTTATAAAACACATTGATAGTTGATAAGTAGCATTGTCGTATATGACTATACTAAAGTTGCTAAGGTTGTACCCATATGCCAACAATGGCCTCCCCGGGCTCGATAATTACTTTTAAACTGAAAATACAAATCTTTTTGTCCAAAACTGCAAACGAACAACGCGAAAACTATATGTCAATGTTGCAGAGCATTGTATTTCGACACAATATTACCTTTTTGTAAACACAAGGAGGACATATATCGGCACCTTTTCCTCTCTGTTTTGTACCGTTTTAGAATTTGAAGAAGTACGCAGACATTTACCTACTAGAACAGGTCTATAATTGGCAATCATTTGTGATGCGTTTTCCTTTCAGCCGTGCTTAGAACGTAAACAATAAAGTACTGGAGATTGCACATTCCCTTGTACACTTTTAAAGTCTGTATTAGTGGAAGGAATGTTTCAAGCTGATTCAAAACAAGTATTGTCCACTAATACTGTTGTGTTTCATTCTATTTGGTATGTTGAAACACAGTACATCCTGGTTTTTAAATGGTTTTAAGCTCCAAACATCGTTTAATATGATAGTAAGTTTGAATCAAAATATGCGTTCTTATATAAATGTTCAATATGGAAAGAGAAAACAAGTGTTTTGCCGACGATATAAAGTATTAATGTGTATTTAGTCAATTAGTCAATTAGTTAACATGAATTAAGAATTTCAAGTTCAATTATAGTTCACTTAACATGGATTAACACGTATGTTAAATAAAATATAACGTCGATACATGCTAATCAATGATACAAATACATTCATTAAACTATTGTTGAGATCTGTGCAAATCGGTTGTTTATTTAATAATGTGCATATATTGTGTAGGCCGTATTTGTCTTAGAAGACTGTGACGACTAATTGTATATGTTTCGGTTATACTTAATGTGACTTGTAGTGGAAACAACTAAGTACTGTACAATCACCGTTGAACTTATGGGAAGATATGATATTCAATAAACTATTGTACTAGTAACGTGAATACTAGGCAAACAAACCCGTCACTATAAATGAACCATCATCAACGATTGCAGATATATAACATCGAAACTCCAAGTGTGTGTCGTCTACCTGCCTTTCCTCCTCTTTCTCTAATATATATAAACACATATTATATCGATAATATGGTGGCCATTTTAAGACATATGCAAAACGATCTTTGCCTGAGAACACTGCTTAACACTTAAAATGGAAACCGCATTTTCAGCATGTCAATGAATATTAGCCGGAAAACTTTATATTGCCTTTCTCACCACACTGTGCACACGAATATGAGTATTGCATCTTTATTTGTTAGCCTGTGCAATTGCATTAAAAAATCGTTGATACACAAACATCAAATGACAGTAAATCAATCAATATTAAAAAAAGTGTATCGTTCTTGCATTCTGCATATCGCCTGAGTTTTGACAATTACTATGTGAGTCCTTCATATTAAAGTTATGTTTTGCATCAAAACTTATAACGTTCATTGGGGGGTATCATATATAATGTAGCCAAAATTAGTATTCTTGCTGGACTCAATGTTCTAAGTCATAATAATGAAGAATCCCTTTTATATTACTCGAGTTGCAACAAATACCATACAATTAAACAGAGGTCATTCATGCAGAAAATATTTGACATTCTCAAAATTGTGTCTAGCCTTTATGCTCTTTCTCTGCATAGAGACTAGCACTTAACGACTTTCGATTTGAATTGCGTTAAAACGTGTTTAGATATGATCTTCATAAAACGCAAAGTGTGTGACTTTTCACAACACGCTTAAATCTCCAGTAAGCTATTGGTGAAGAAAAAAACTATTTAAGAGAGTGTAAACGCAGAAGTCAAAGTTATCATTGTTTACACTGTTTACGTCGTTTCAATTGTCTCTACAAATATATGACAATCAATGACCGTGACTGATTGGCCATTGTAGGCAGACGTATACCGCTTGCTCTCATTCTTCTCTGTCAGAATCTTCATTAATGGAGTTAATATCGACGGTATTATGCAGAAATGTGGACATTTATTAAACAAGATACAAACTTAGTATCTCGAATATATTTTATACTTGGAAGTGTTAGGAAAATACACGTTTATCACAAGAGCAGTGCAAGCGGTGCTACCGCTCGTCTGATGAACACATTTAGTTTAAGTGACGTCACTGACTGTAGTTTCAAAACTTGTTAGACAATAGCATCATACTGCAACACAATCAAGTTTAAAATTACATAAAATACTCACTATGCACGACATAGTTACGATTCTTGTCCTACACATTATTTTTCATAATATTGAATAAGTGTTTTGATCGTACAGAAAAAAATATACCAAGTTTGAAGCCTCTATGTCTTATAGTTGTTAGAACATGTGAGTATGTTCGAAAATCTTTGCCAAAATGAATTTCCTAACTTGAAAAAAGGCCATTAAACAATCAACATTGGTGGAAGTTATTGTTCTACACCCTTTACTTCTAAACATATTTTATTTCCATCGTGTAACTATATTTGACATCACCATGGTGCGGGTGAACACAAACAGCATATAGAGGGGAAAGGGTTGAACTAAAAGTTATTTCCACATTACTGGCGGTTCGCCCCTGAATATATTGAAATACACAAATAAACAAACACGGTTGGTTGGTTAAACATAACTGAAGAATACATTAAAGAAATAACGGTATTTTTAACAAACTATAGTATACCAAAGGATATATTGAATAGTACGAATATAACATGATAATTGAAAAAAGAAGTAATATCCTTACTACATTTAAGAAAAGAAACGGAGGTATGTGTTGCTTAGTCTTGTCCGTAATAAACCAGAATTGATAAACTGTTAATATAGTAAGAATGGTCACAAGTTAATGAGATGTGTGTTTGAAGTGTGCTGTCGTCTTTTTGTAGATAATGACCCATGTAAATATGAATCAATATAGCTATATTGTTATCAGAACTTAATTCATGATTGCCATAAAGAAGCAGGCCGCATTTGAGCATGTTAAAAAGTGTATAATTCTTAGATTTGTAACCGTCCTACTTTATTTCTATCATACACCTATTTATATCAAATCAAAACTTCATTTGATCACGCATATTGCTTTGAGAACAAAACTTGTCGTTGGAGAACAAATGGGGCAACAACATGGTGTTACTGATCCGATGTGCGACCACCGTGCCAGCCAATCTTAAATGTGAGCAGCCCATAACTACTTTTGTCGCAAAGTGATGCATGATTGTTAGTAACTAATGCTTAAGTATAGGTCTTTTGTAAATGAGGTGTGTATTCAGCAACATGTTCACGTAAAGCAGAATGCGTAAACGGAATTATATCCCAAAAAGTGAGCTACGAATATATAATGACAGTTCTATAGGACAAGTGATAGTAAGCGATCCACACACGTTTAAAAGTATCTTGTAAGCCTGAAACCTTTTAGAATAGAAGATCAAATATAAACATGTTGATATTTGTTCATGAATATAAATAAACAAATAAGAAGAAAACATATTAATTGAAATAATTAAATATACATATTCTTTATCAATGATGCGGGTGCTTTATTACTGCTTGTTCGTTACGTAACTTACATCTAAACACGTTAATGTATTCAAACATGTAGCAATAAGCTACCCAGTACAGTACCTTTTGTGCAATTGTCATACTGCGGTCCAACCTGTTTTATATGGAGAATAACGACAAGCTTAATACAATTTAAATAATAAGAGTGATGTGATGTCACGAATCGCTCATCTGAGTACAGACTGTTGCTTAAATGTAGGTCGTAAGTAATAACAGGTTCGGTGCCAGTTTGAACAAAATATGAAAACTAAATGACATCATGACTAAGTATACATCCGGTTGATTAAATATCCTACTGAACTTTATCCTACGCCTTTGATTATTAAAACCAAACTTCAGGCTATAAACCGCATCGCTTTTAAAACAAAACTTGTCGTCGGAAAACGAACGGGGCAACACTATAGCGGTACTGGTCCGATGCACAATACAGAGTTCATCCTATTCCTTATTTTAGTAAACCATATTTACCTGTTGACGCAAAAAGTATGCTAAGGTGAGGGTATGTTGCCAATTAGCCATGTATTAAGCAATATTCAACGGAAAAAATCAACAACATGTGCATGTAAAGTAGAATGAGTAAATAGTATTATATTTCAAATAGTGAGGTACAAAAATACATTGCCATTTCTATAGCACTATTTATAGAAAGTGATCTACACAAGTCTAACAAATCATAAATGTGGTAAGGCCGAAACATTTAGAGAACAAAATCAAAAATAAAGATTCACATGTTGATATTCTCATTACATGAATATAAATAAAGAAAAATAAGAACATTAATTCCAATTTGCATAGTTTTATAAATGCTAGTGATGCTTAATTTAAGTTCGTTCATTATGTTATTAAAACAAGTATTCAAACAGGGAAAAAATCTACACAACACAGTACCGTTCATGATTTTTTCTTTAATCAAAAGAATAGTCCAGACAAGCATCAAGATGACACCGAAACATCCAACCTCTATGCTGGAAGTTCATTGTTTGGTCCAACCTGTTTTATATGGGCAATAAAAAACAAACTTAATTTATTTCAAATAATAATCGTGAAACAACGTTCCAAATCGTTCATCTGAGTTCAGACAGTTGCTAACATGTTGGCCTTAAGTAATAATATGTTTGGTGCCAGTTTGAACAAATGATGAAAATTAAATATTATCAAGACTTATTATACATCCAGTTAATTAACTGTCCTTATTCACTTCTATCCTACACATTTGCTTATAAAAACTAAACTTCAGTGTATAACGCACATCACTCTGAGAATAAAACGCCGTAGACTGAATGGGACAACAACATAGCGTAACTAAGTCGGTATTCACAAAGCTCCTAAGGAATATCTTAAATGAAGATGACATTAAGTTAAAATTATATGTAATCTATGTAAAATCCAATGATTTGTTTTCCAATTAGTAAAATATGAAAGACATGAACATTATTTACTAGTTTGGACCAGTTTTATGTAAAATGACAATAACATGAAACACAGACTTAAGGAGTTATCTGAATTTAAGAAATATCTTCAAGTTTTTCCTAAGGAGCTTTGTTAATACGGGCCCTGGTCCGATCAAGGTCTGAACGCAAATGTTTTGCCATAGTCGCTCAACGTCATATAATGTCGTCTCAACGTCAAATAATGACGTATCTATTACAAAACTCATTTCCTAGAAAACATTATTTATGTATCATAAATTATCACGTGACTTATTTTGTTGATTGAAATATTTCACTATTCTGGGAACTTGTATCAGTCTCGTTTACGACTTAACACAATCAACTCGATCGATACAAATTCTTTGAACACCATACTAGCACAATATTTTATAAGCTATAATCTGCCATAAATTGGCATGTTTGTCCACTTCTGATTACAACGCATTTAAAAAAATATAATTAAAAACATTTCCTATAAATATATATTTAATGTTGTGCCTACACCCTCGAAAGAAAATCATACATTATATTGCACAGCTTTAACCTCACCCGTGCAAATATCAGATGATATTGCACAGGACCTTGTTTTGTTCAAAGATGACGTCATAATACGACGTCATTTACGAATATGTCAAAACATTATCTCCGGATGGATTTGTGATGCTATGTTCAGTAGATATTATTGGGTCATTTTTATTTATGATGGATCTTTAAAGCACAATACATCGCAATCGCCGACTGTTATTGTCTTTAACGATGGGGATTTTGCATAATAAAAGTTGATTGTGATAAAACAACTGTGGTAAAGGTGCCTCTATGAAGAAACGTTAACGGTAGTTAAGATAAGCAATATAATTACTTGCTTTACTTGTATTTTTGTTTTAATATTATGATTGAAACAGTCAGATGTGTGTTTTGTTACTATTTCATCAGCTGTCGTTTATTGTGAAAGTCATATAAAAAAACAAGTATGTCGCCTCGTTCAATATGAATTTTGATATGCACCATCACACGATATTGCACATATAAAAATCCTTATTTGTATAATACGGTATGGCCATGCAGTCAATAACTGTTTTATTATATGATAATTGTATCTATAAGAATCAAATATGTGACTCATACATGCAGTTTTTGAAATCGAGCAAGTTGTTAACAATTGAACATATCTGATAAACATATACATCATAATATTATGTCCCTGCAAGCTAGTGGCATACAGAGATACATGTCATCGGGATCAACTATTATGCAAGTGTTTGATTATATAATCACTGTATTCCAAATGTCAGTCTGTTTCTGAACTGTCTAGACATTTAAAATTCGCATTTAGTCCATTGTTAGACAGCCTACGCAGCACATCTTCTGCAAATAACCACGGGTTGAAGTTTGATACTAAACTAAGTTGATTCCAATAGGCAGTTGCCATAAAGACTAATTTCAATTCTTGAAAATCTTAATGACAATGACAAAATCTAAAAGCGATATAAGTGGTTGACGTATTCTCTGTTATGACGTGGTTATATTGCGTCAATTATACATTGTTTTCCTTTTGGAGAATGGATAAGAATGGCTGCAACAGGGTAGATAAGTTATTTTTACAAAAATAGGCATGTTCCCGTTCCAGAAACGACGCAAATATCGACATGATTGACACTTAAATAATTACATAAGATATTCGATAAAATAAAGGTTAGTCTGTACATAAAAAACATTTTATAAGGCGGGATTATGTTGTATTGTTTGACTGCTGAACGTATTTAGTATTGCACATTTACATCGCGGCACCAATATATGTAACTATCTATCTGTACTGTTTCTATACATCTACACTATAAAAAAGCTTATTATAGTGTACATATCTATACGTATGGAACACAAACAAACATTGATACAGGTACCCGGGTAAGTTTTATTCAGCGTTTTACATATTAGTGTAATTTTATACAAATGCCTACCACCTAGTTACCAAGCTTTTACCATATGTGTTTAGGTTTACCGCTTGATAAACTGTTAATACGCGGCCGTTTTCTCGGCAAACACATAATGCCCGTATACGGCGCGGAACTAAGACATGAATTATTAATAAAAAATAATTATGGGGAAAACCGGAATTTCATGAAATATCCCATGCATTTCGGTTCGTCGGCAAGTGCCTTTTCCAATGAAATGCGTATTTATCATATAATAAAAGGTTTTAACTTATTTAACTATCACAAATATTCTTATGGTTGCAGTATGCATTTCGGAATCTACCGAGGGTTAACATTCTGAAAACAACAATTGGCTCTGTCTTTTCAACACTGTGAAGACCCAAATTAGGTCACTATTGACAAACAACGAGCTTCTAAAGCCTAAAAAACAAACAAATATGTGACCTAATTGAACAAAAGTAGTCGCATTATAAGAAGCGGTTCTGGTAAATGTAATGTTTTAAAAATAAGTAGCCATTGGATTTTGACAAGATAAAGCATTGTATAAAATGAAGTTGAAAACAATCCATATAGCTATATCAGAAAACAAATCCGATGCCTAGACCAATGAAAGTGTGCTTAATGTTTGATCATTTGATTAATTGGTTTAATTATATTAAATGATCCTTTATTTACTGAATAGAATATTTATTTCTAAAGTTTCAAAAATCACACACATAACTTAAGTAAACTATATAATGGTATATATGTCAGGAGGCGTACAATACGATTAAGTATTTAAAAATTATGTGTCATTCTAATTTAGTCGGCATGCGACAGAATAAATGAATTATAATTGAAAACATTCGAAGTAACCTGGTTTTAAATATGTATGTTTGACGTTTTCAATATGCATCCCTAATTTGCAAAATTACTATAAACAGCAAATATATTCGTTAACTATAGTCCACCACGTAAACGTGGCGTATATAGTGAAAATGCAACTGTCGTGACCTATGTGATATTTAAAATACGGGGTGCGGATAGACAGAGACGAATACTAATTATGGATAGCTTTGTGTTTGTCTTCATACTTTATATAAAAAAGGGCTATACTGGTTGCAAGGTAGATTTAAAAATGTTAATATTAATGTATACATATTAACTCTGTTTTGTGTTTGGCAAACATTCATTGGTATTTAAATATAATCGCTTCTATATACTTGCATGAAGGACATAGTATGCTCCATGTTGATGTCATGAACATGCTAATGTATCAAAACAAAACCATTACTAGTTAATACAGGTGACGCAACAAGCCCGGCACTGAATGTGGATACCAATGATGTTTTCGTCAATAGCAGTGTATCATTCGCACGCTCAACGTAAACTCCATCAACTTTTGTTGCCTGGTATTAAAAAGATAAAGGTCCCACTGCAGAAACAATTGCCATTCATCAACTGTGGAATGAAGAAACAAAGACATGCTTTACAGACAATAATAATATGCAATGTTCGTGTAATTCTTCACAGATCTATAAATGTTCTATTCCGTCAGTGACTTTAGCAAATGACGGTCAATTATGGTATTGCAAAGCTGTAATCAATGGAGTATATGTTGACAACAACATTTATACTGTCGGATTAATATGTAAGTATGTAATATAGTAATACATGTTTATTGTCGCAATATCATTCACTATTTATTCTGCTTTTTTTCTACTATTACTACTACTACTACTACTACTACTACTACTACTACTACTACTACTACTACTACTACTACTACTACTACTACTACTACTACTACCACTACTATTACCACTACTACTATTAGTACTACTACTACTACTAAGTACTACCACAACAAATTGATCAGATGTTCGTTGGATTTGCCGCACCTTAAAAGCGTACATATTGACCTAACAAAAATATGTTGTGTTTTGTTTGCGCTCGCAGCTACAGTTTTGACCCGCACCGGATTGTTTTGTTTGTTTCATTAATAAGTCTCAATTTAGGATAAACGCCGACATTTTCCTGTAACCACATCATAACAAGCAATTGGTACTGATATAGACGTGAATTAGACACTCTTTGGACGCTAGTTTAAGTACAGAGCACATTATTTATGACCCAAACCGTAAATCGCAAATAATTAGTCTGTCACATCTGCCATATGTTTTTCGACTCATTTTGTATCAAACTATTGATTGTGAAAACACAACGAGCTGATTGTTTGTCAGCATTCATTGTCTAATTAAAGATGATTGCTAGCAAGCTCTTGTAATATCAGCAGACACAACTGTGAGTTAAAGGATTATCTTGATGGTAACTCTTGTGTACAATTGGATGTCTGGAATATGTCAAATGGGGTGATTTTCTTTTACATTTAGGACAGTTTTGACCAGCAGTTTGTCCTTGATTTCCTACTCACAATATCCACACAAGTTGTTTTTGACACACAAGTTGTTTTTGACATGTCCATTTTATTTATCCAACGTATCTTTCTGGGGTATATTTTGTTCAAATTTATATATTAAGGTACATGTATTTACCAGAGGGCCAATTCATTATGTTAGTTATTAATTTTAATTTATGTATTGCTATTTTATGTTAACATTTGGTAGATATTTGAACAATGTATGTTGACATAAAAATACTTAGCCAAGTTACTGCAATGAACAAATCCAATCCGGTGTTGAAAACTGAATCCGCTAAAGCAGTATGCAAACTATCGGGTTGTCTCAAGTTTTTTTAAATTGAGGCAACGCATTTATGATTTTAGGAGTGTTGAAATTATAACAAATACTTGGTTACGCACGTTCACAGTGTTGTATTTTGTATTTTATCAATAGCGATGCGATTAATTATTCAAAGTCGCTGCTGATGAGTAGCTGTTTTATACCATGTTATATATATATAATGGTATTCTGACTAATTTGTTATTATGTCTTCAATGATACCCGCCATCTAGATGGTTGTACCATATAGGCTCGCAGCACCAGCAACACTTTGTTTTTAGTTTGTGTTACACAAATACGTCTCACCTGTGGCACCGCTGCACAATAGATACAGTGATATATTTCAATATGCGATATTTAAGAAACATCGTGTTAATAAACATACAGTTGCCTAGGCCTTGTACAGCTTTTAAGCAGTGCACAAGGATGACGTGTTTGGGATACACTGAACCATTGAATGAGTTGAAATAAACAATATATACGTACGTACCGATTATACATCGTTGGATATAAACTCATTTTTTTAAGTTTCTATAGTGTGTTTTTTAAATATCGATTATATTTTTGTGTAATTGATTTACTTAAGTATTTTGAATAATGAATGAGCTGCATACACGTACATTTACCGTCGGTCGTTCATTTATTCACACAATATTAATTTAACTTTGTGTAAGAGGACATACACGAAATTCTTTAAATTTACATGAACATGTGCGTAGCGTTCTAGTGCTATAGACATGCATGTATTGGTTTAAAAAATTCAATACAAAATATATTAGCACACGGTTTTTGTGGTTTATATATCGGTATGTTTAGTACTTTTTTATTTGTAGTATAAACCCGCTATTTCACAAGACTGGACTACTTTTTACGCACTGTTGCACTCAAGGTCAGTTGTGTTTACCATTGGTTAAAATAAGAACAATGCGTATTGTCTGTCCATTTTAATGAAGATAAAGAATATAAACAACTTGTCATATATCAATTGTTGCCAAATGTTGCTTAAATAATATGCATTGAAAACGTCATACATTAAGAAAAACATATGTATCGATACTTTAAAAACGTTTGTTCTTTACCTACAATAACTGCATGTATATATGCTGTCAAAATGTCTGAATATCCAAGTCATAATATCACAATTGGTTCTAGTACAGTATCAACTGACCCGTCTAAGCTCCAGCCTTCCTTAATCAGCCTCTGACCTTGCCTCAAAGTGTTGAATTCATGGCAACAGGAAACGCTCACCCCACCCAGTCACTTCAGCACTACGTCGCCGCAACATTCTTTTTCAAAGTCTAACAAATCAGCCTCTTTAATGTTGGCTCTACATTTACTATTTGGAACTTCGGTATAATATAATCAGTTTGTGATATCCGGAGTTTATCGTTAGGTCCACCGAAATGCAGAACAAACAATGCTGGTAAAAAACCGCAAACTCCATTCTCGTTGTTTTAAACAGAAAGTGAAAGCGTGTGATTTGCCAGAAATGTAAAAATGTAGTTCCATGAAATAAACATGTATTTTTTTAAAACCTCAGACATACTCAAACAAAACATAATACAATCATACTCAAAGATAGAATATCGTTTAGTTTAACATCATATTGACGATCTAATCAATTAGTCATGTTTGGTTTTTTAGGAACGGGGAGTAATACACTGACCTTGATAATGGCTAAATTGAAAGCAAAGCAATGAAAGCAATGAATCCGTTTTAATACGTAAAAAGTGAGATAACGTGGATAAATAGAATATTTGGGAAGTGTTGAATTAAGATCAAGTTTATTATGCTCGGCACGAAAATGAAAAGCACTCGCCAAGACTCGCATGATAAACTTGATCTTAATTCAACGCTAACCTTATATTCTCTATATAACAATTGAAACAATAAGATATAAATATCCCCTAACATGGAAACACACAACGATGTCGCGAGTTCATTGAAAAATATGCTCCAGAAACATAAGAGAAGCGTGAGCACTGGTTTACGGTTTAAATTTTAAACAATGGTAGCCTCCAGTTGCTACGTCGTGTCGTTTAAAGATACATAACTGCAAACATTACATAAAACATAATACCCGACCGTTATGAATGAGATTAGTTTGTATAGCACAAATCATAATCGCGTAAGCTATTGCAGGCCAGAACGCAGCCATACAGTACCAAATACCAGGCCAATATTGGGATGTGTAAAAATCATATAAACCGGGTAACGTGATAAATTATTGGATTTGTCCTTGTCTAAGCATATACAGGAAAATAATGCATATTATTATAATCATTTCAACACAATTTATTAAGTAACGCATATTGCAAATATTACCAAATTATAATGTGTGTTTTATATTCAGGCAAACTAGCAACGCCTAAGCACAGGCGGATGTTATTCAACCTACATATTGAGTAATGACCATTATTATTGTTATTGATTTCAAAGTCAGTAAGCCCAGTATGTTAGTAAAGTGTATTCACATGCTTCTCATTCTGATATATGTTTGGATGGACACAGGCATGTTAAATCGCTAACGCTTAATTCATTTACCCCTAATTACATCAGTAAAATGTCTGACAGCCACTGTTTGGAAACCCATCCCGTCAACTATGTTGACTTTTTTTTTTTCTGGCAGATGCTCCAGCTACCCGTCATCGCAATAATTATGAGACACTTGAAGAACTAAAAGTCCGTGAATATGCGACTGTTTACTCTGAGGACATTCGGCGAGACATCAACACTTCGTCAGACAGTCAACATGACATGTAAGGACACATCGTGTCGGTAGACGACGATCTGGAATACGTTAATATGAAGCTTTCTGCACTGTATACGTTTTATTTACAATTCGATACTGCTGAACGACAGGAAACAAATCAACACATGTATGCATAGGCAAATGTTTTGTATCAGATGGTATGAGTAGTAATATTTATATAATAATTGCCAAAAATTATATTTTATACACAGCCTAACTGAATGGTCGGGTTAAAGTCATATTCTTCAATTGATCGATTCAAATTCATGTTTCCTTAAATATAGTATTGTATGTGGTAATACATGCTATTAAATCAGTACAAACACGTCAATGTGTAAATTTACATTAAATAAGTTCATTAAATAAAAAAAATGATTCTTTTTTTCTTTCAATATAATCACATGGACATTCGCTCACAAACACTCTACATATTACCAGTACTCGCAATTTCAGTACACCAATACTGATTATCAATGCTAATTTACACCATACTAATTACGAGTTCAGTATGCGATTATGTAGACATGTATCTGTTTATTATTAATGGTACTCGTCCAAAAAAGATCCAATGACAAGAACACAGCAGCGTTTATTAAACAATTGCTTCGTCTTTAACGCAATAATATAATTTGACTTACACCACTGAGCATTTAAGGCGACACATTTGACATCATCAAACAATTGATAAAATATACTTAAATATAGCTCGGACACATTAACATGACATTCATAAACTCTGATGTAGACTAAGTAGCACTTCTACACGTCGC
The DNA here is from genome assembly GCA_027627225.1 of Congeria kusceri. NCBI lineage: Eukaryota > Metazoa > Mollusca > Bivalvia > Myida > Dreissenidae > Congeria > Congeria kusceri. Next base: position 10,919,318 of record CM051029.1, on the reverse strand, counting down.
CTATATTAAAATTCCGTTTTGTTCGTGCACGTTTCTGTTGATGTGATAACTGTATCTTCAGGGGAATACATCGATTCAGCTGGATTCCATTACACAAACCAAATTATATAAAGCATATGAGAATTGACATGTATGCATGCATGAAGGTCAGGTTACTGTGTCCGAACTAAGGTCCAGCAATAACTAAACGCGGCCACATTTTGACAACATTTCTGGCATACACATTACATCATGTATATCTTAAAGTAATAATAGTACATCTGCTGACCATACCGGAATGCGAGCATATATTGTACAATACCATTATTTGCGAAAGTAGTATTAAGAAAAGTTCTCCAATTGAAATATGTGAACCCAATTAGATGCATGAGTTCATATCTAACACTACAAGTAGTTCATATTGTAAATCAACATATTAATCAAATCCAAAAGGAGAAATATTTACATGCACATCGGTAGAAGTGAGTTCGGAATAACGCTGTCAGTGTACTTCGTTTGGTGGGGAAATGTTCTGATAAAAGTCCAATAGCAATACAAATAATACTGTGAAGCGATATTTAAATGTAAACGAGTAATTATAATAAAAAAATAATTTTGTTACTGCAATATATGCTTCTGGACTTGTATTCGCTAAGGCCATGATTTATATTACTCATGTGACCCGGAAGTATTCACGAACATAACATATAACGAGCACAACATGAATGCGGAAGTTTAATTTCATAAAGATAGTCTACACACATTTATACACATTGACATTACCCTGTGATGATAGGCTGATATCGTACAACGTGCACACTTGCATTTGTGCACATCCATACAGTATGATTAGTACAGTGGACTAAATTGAGAGTATATTCAACTATCGCAGTTCCTTCATTTATGTATGCCATTATTGTTCGTTTGTTTATAATGTATTGCGTGTGGAATTAAGCCGGTACGATGTTCTACTATAAATTGGCGTGGGTATTGATCTTGGCGAGATTTACAGGTAAGTTAACACGTTGTGATGCTTTTAATAAGTTTGCGTTGCAATTATACGTTGACGTATGCATACAGCGTGTTGCTGTTTCAGATACTTATGTTTTAAGCGCCTTAACAACATTAGAACTTACGCACAAAAGCAAGTGGCTATAAATAACTAAATAACTAAATCAAATTCCACACTTGTTAGACATGTTCGCTGTGTTGCGATATAATTGAATTCCAGGTTAAGTAAACGTCCATGACGTGTGTTTTATGTACATGTAGAGCTAGGCATGAACACACTTATGATCGGTTGTTACTTATGATTATTGTATATGAACACACTTAAGATTGGTTGTTACTTATGATTATTGTGTATGAACACACTTAAGATTGGTTGTTACTTATGAGTACTGTGTACATAATCGTTATGTCTAAAATGTTGTAGAGACTGGTCTGTTTCATTAAAGCCGTTTTTCTACGAGGGTATTCTAGTAAACAAGGGATACTATGCCAAAGGAGTATTGAAGGGCCGATTTTGGCCTCATTTTGAAAATTAACGACATTTGTATCACTGAATAGGCCAGTTTTTTTCAATTTTTAGGATGTAGTTTTTTTCAAAATCTTACAACCACACATATGTTTGCGCAACAACGTGTATTTTTTGGTGTGCCGTTGATGCTTACTACTTACTACCAACACATTCAACTAATATCAAGTGATACAGATTATAAAAATGTACTGCATGTAAAAGTAACGATGTGGTGTTGCATGTTGAAAGGTCAATGATTTGCAATATTCAGCCTTTTCCGACAATCCTGCATTTTAGAAATAAAATAAATGTGTTGTGTTCTTTTTACAATCGGATCATTCTAGAACAGACAAGGATATAATATTTAATAAAATGTAAGGTGAACTCTTACGTACCGAAATTTTTACATGCGTATGTCACATTCAAGAAAAGAACAACACATGACGCAGTATCAAACTTAGACGCGGGCGTAGCGAGTGGGTTGGCTTATTTTCTATATTATGATTTGTTTTGTTAGATTATAGTGTTAGTCTAGTTTATGAAGTGTTTCGAAATGAATAAGTGCGGTGTTAATTTTTAAAGTAGACACTGTTCTTCTAAAACCCTACTACTTGCGCGTAAATGGACACGACCAGACCTTCCTATTGTATTATTTAAATCTACACTGTATTCAATACAAGTAAGCAAAGATAATGCCATATTTTAGTATATATTATTAGATATTACTATCAGTATATTAAAAGTATACTTATTCATTTCAAAACGAAACTATTTTAAATATAGTTTTGCTTTTAAATAACATCAGGTATGACAACGCGTATTATGCAATCGAAATCCGAAACGCCTATCTGAATTTTGATGTTCAAGTGACGTAATCACATATATTGATAGTTAATATGCAATTGTTTTTAGGAAAATCCAATTAGATCTGCTAGAAAAGCGCCCGAAAATTATGCTGACACGCACAATAATATGTCATCCGCATGAAAAGCGTATATGTTTTGTCCGCGATTAATATTTTAACAATTTTATAGCGCAGAGAACTGTGATATATCCTTACTTTTGAATAAAAATCTAAATTGAATGATGGAGAAAAACGTAAACAGTTGTGCGTGTGAAACTTAAACATTTTATGAAATCAAGAAAATATAATTTTGCCCGTTTAAGAATGATATGCCTGCTTTGTCAGGGAATTGTCCTACACGCCGAACTGCTCAAGGATTGTCATACTGTTAAATGATCAATCGAAGAAATTATGCTGCAATGATGTAAAACTTTATGAAAGCTTGTCAGTAAGTTTCATTACCGCATCCATGATATTAGAGTAACACGACCCGCATATATACCTAGCAACGACAAGTTTAAATTCCTTCCCAACTATTCTTAAAAGATTAATTTTAATTCATTAATATCACAAACATAAACACACGTTAATTTGAATGTCACAAACATTACCACGTGCTCTGTTGTGTTAAATAGTTAATTGCTAAACATCTGATATCCAATTGCAATTATTGGATAAAATTGAAGATTAATTTGATTTTGATAGACATTTTTTGAAGTGTCCATTATATGCAGGACGGAACAACGCGTTCTCTATGTCTGTGCAACGCGTGCTTAACATCAGTAAGCGTCTTAGTCAACATTGGATAGATATAGAGCATTATTGCGCATTGAAACTTGACAATGTTCTCGATTAATCCTTTTCCCGAAAAATGCAAAACACATAAACGAAATGACAACTCACTGGTACAGTACATTTTTGTATATTTATACTTCTTTCTATGTGAAAAAATGGCTCGGGCGCAGGGGGGAACCAGGATATCGGGTTCGGGAGGGGGGCGTACACTTTTGATCCTGCAGTTATACCACCATGTTGCCATGTTGTCTTTGGGTCTGCAGTGATCTGCTACAGATCCGTATAAAATATATATATTAAAAATATATGCATATCATCATTATCATCATCATCATCAGCAGCAGCAGCATCATAACCATCATCATCATCATCAAATGCACTTGTTTCACTGAATAAATAATTCACTATATTATGCTTGAACGATATGGTTCATGAGTGTGTCATGCACCTGTTTTGACGGTAAATTGCCCTTGTTTGATATGCCTGACCACTAAATACATAATTGACATTCAACTTTATATATATCGTGAATAAATTTAAACATGCAAAATCAGTAGCTGACTACATTCAAACGAACACGCATCGAACATTATTTGTATTTATCATTTACCGAAGTATCTCTTTTTGAAATGAACGTTTTGAGTAAATTACGCGTACACACTCATGCTCATCAATTGGCTGCAAATGTGCTATAAACTGTGTTTGTGTTCATCGAAAACGAACTAATGGACGGACAGACGAACATGTTTTTAAATGAAATATTATGAAAGATACTCGTGTGGTTGCGTTATGAACTAATAAGGCAGTTGATGCCGACTTTGTGTCAATTTCGCTGAAATATGGTGCCGGCAAAAATATGAAATCGCGGGGAATCGGAGCGAACGTTGTAGACACCCCTCTAGTTTATAACGTTATAACTTTCTTATGAATGCAGAAAGCAATTTAAAACTGTGTATCTGTGCCTACGGTGTATTGCATCTGACATCTTTATTAAGTGCATTAATTTATAAAATAAAATATAGCACCCTTGAATAAAGGTATATATACCCACTGTCTTTAGTTTTTCGTTTTCGCTAAACTTTAGCGCAGGTACAACAGTGTATGTAAGAAATCGTTTTCGGCGGGGCTATGTGTTACTGATATAATGTGTATATTTTACAAAACTGAGCGAGCATATTTGTCCAGTTTTGACTATTTTATATATGCCCATATATGTATGGTCAAGAAGTTTTAAGGGGGGCGGGACGCGCCGGGTGCGCCCCCCCACCTGGAACCGCTTGTGGAGCAGTAAAGTCGAGGCGCGGTCTTTTTTAAACCATTTGGATCAAGTAAATAAACAACGATTTGGAGTTAGAATGCGTAAGGATTATACCACGTGGGCACTACCCCGAATGGTTAAAAACGCTTATCAGAGCAAATAAGGTTATTATGTTACTGATAACGATAAAATCGAACATTATTTCCATTCAAACATGATCTAACAACATAAGTGTGTTATTCGATGCTCCGCAGCCCATTTCAAACACGATTTGCCACATATCGAGAACTTCTTTCAAGTTAATGTTTGGTTTTCTTGATTTTTTTGTCACCTGAAAGTCGACGTATATGTGTTACTTTTGGCTGCGTCGGTTGTGGCATTGTTTCGGCCTGAACATGTAAATATAAAACAACAATGTATCAAGAACAAATCAGAATGGTATTATTGAAATATAATTATTCTTTCGGAGCCAGAAAACTAGCATGTCTCTTGTTCTTTTTCCGTCCGTTCACTGCACAATTCATCGTGGATGCGGTCACGGACACAGGTAAACCAGACAACGCGAAACCTGTCTTACAGCCAGACATAGGCGCCTTACAAAATGTATAACACACGTAAGTTAGATATAGTACCAGTAGGCTAGGTTAACTTTTGTTTACTAAATAAAGGACTTATAACTCTACAATTAGCTGTATAGCCTACATCATTCAATTTAGTATTCAACGGTGTATTTATCATGTATATAACATGTGGTCTTTACGAATGATACTAATTATGGTGACAGCTGATTAAGATATTTCGCGAAGTCTGATATATGAACACGAATGCGGGCTAACAAACTAACTTTGGACTATAACCAACATTTTGAGCAGAGCTAGACAGATATGTTTAAAATAAAAGCGACGTATTTGGATTGATTTATATATCGATCCCGATCTAAATAAAATTTAGATAATTTTTAGAATAGTGGAAGATACTGTTGGATTTCCCGACCAAATATTCAGAAAGCACAGTCGTACGAGATCAACTTCTGAGACTTCTGATTGGGTAGAAAATTGGGACAAACACTAAACATGAATATTACATAATTTAATAAGCATAACAATGTGACGAAACACGTTTAAAACGTGTGGGCGTGAGTTGTTTTAAGATGAATTCGATGAATTGTAAATCGCCACCTGATAATGAAAATAACCTATTAGCATCTTTAATACATGTAAGATATGCCCTTTTCATTCTAAGGTGGCGAAATGTAGTTTAATCTTTCAAAAATATATTTTAAATATAAATCATAACATCATAACGTTTTTATATACATATAGTTTATGCTACCACCATCAATGTTGTAAGGGGCATATTGTGTTGGCCCTGTCCGATACTGTATTGTTCGCGCTACGCCATTACAGTTGGAAAATGACTTCTGACGTAGATCAGAAAGAATCTTTACTCTTGTAAAAAAAAACACGATTCAATGTTTCAATGTTTTAGAAATCATGAAATAACATGATTTTGACGAAAGTGTAAGCATGAGAGTATTATAAATCTAAAGCAGAAAAATATGGAATATAATTCCTACTGCACGGTATGTACAAATGTGTTCTGGTTAAAATACGCTGCATCATGGAAAATTGTATGTGGCAGTGCTGGTAAATACCGTATTTGGAGCCAGGAAAATCACATAGGAAAGAGTGTCAAACTAGTATAGTGTGTTATGATTATGATCAAATCGAACATAAGTTGATCTAATGCATGTTGGATAATTGATATATCAAATCAGGTAAGATTTTTTTATCTAATGCATGTAGCCTAGGAGGTATTTACCTTAAAATATAACCCGATAGTGCTAAAAACGGTATATTTATCTCCTAGCAATGTTCATAATTGTTTGATTTAGTAGTAATAACATCCGGGGAAACAACTGAACGACACGGTTGAATGCGTGTTAACAACCGTATTATGTTGAATTACTGGTGTTAAGTGCATTAACAAAAGACGGTAAACTGCAAGTGTAGGTACATCATTCGGCCACGAATGACAAGTTGCTTACTAATCAATTAAGAATTTTTCTTAAAAGCCAACTTTCCCGAATGTCTAAATTTACACAAGTTTATTTTTTAACCAACAGCACATACGAGTACACAAAGATAATAACACAACACAAAGGCTGATTAAAATTACGTATCATGACGTCATACGTCCACGCGATGGTTCGATATTCATGTCAACGTCAAGCGCACATAACGATCTAACTACAGGCATGATTGGTATTGTTTGTAAATGAAATTAAACATCTTAATTGTATGGGCCAAAATCAGCCCTTATCGACCCTTGTCCTTTATAATCGCAAAACTCCACGCAGCGGCTACTTCCCCCTTCGTCTTCTTCATTAACCACTTCCACCGCGATTGAACAACTTTTAGATTTTACAGGTTGTTGGGAGATTACTGTGGGCGATTGGATATTTATTTTTCAGAACGTTTTCATTTTTTTATTATTAAGTACAAAAATGCAATCATAACAACCGAAGGATTTTACGGTGTCCATGATTTTTCATATGCTTGTCCACGATTTTGATTCGCGCCATGTGATCTTATTCTGTTCACGTGGAACTTTCTGCCGACAGGAATTTAAAATAGAGCTTTGCTCGGAACCTGTCCAGTTAAATCTCAATCTCATTAAAATATAATCCTATCGTTCGCTCCATTAGTTGTCGCTGTCAGCGTATAGTATAGCAGCGTCAGACTGGAGATGATTTTAATGAGATGGAGTTAAATCTCTGCCCGGAGGATGTGAAATCGTGTTAAACACTTAATTGTCCGACCCTACTTTTGAATAGTTCATCAATATGTATTAATATGTATTATTATTTAAACAAACCTGAAAGCGAGTTTACAGTAATGTAGTATAGTATGGTAATGTGTAATCATATCGGTTTAGTAGCATTAATAGAATTACTCAAAAAATAAGTTCAATAACAATTCAATGACTTCATTTAGTTTTAATAGAGGTTTTGCAACGCTACTTAATGTGAACAACATTGCGGTTATTCAAAGGGCCTTATTAAGTGATTATAATACTAAGTTCATGAACTGAGCAAACACTTTCGCAAATATTGAAATAGCGACAGCGTAAACGGGCAACTTTAAATGTGTTGTGTATGTTTGTATTGTGGGGTCTTTTCTAATTACATGGCATAGGTAAAACGACTGTTTGTGTATACGAGGGTTGTACAAAGAGGTTGTGTACTGCCTGAATTACTCTCACATATTAATCCAGAAACATAAACAATAAATATGCATGGAAGGCTCAAACTGCCCTCTACAATTATTTGTGACATTTAGTATGTTGCTTATAATTACACAATAACATATAATAATAAAGCACGGACACAACAGCTCCACCGGATCACGTCAAGTCGAAATGTAACGTCATATATTTACGTCAAAGACGTCGCTCTTGTTTAGCATATGTAAACTACTGTCATAAAAGACACTTGTGCTTATAAATCCACTTTATGTTATTATCATGACATTACAAGCCGGTTGAAATCTGCAAATTAACTGAGTTTGTTTAAGTCTGCAATTCCAGGTCTCTTATTCTGAAATGTGTGAACTAAGTCACTACGATTACACAATATACAACAGTATTAACTAAAATTGAAAAAACGTTCTTGATAAATAAATATGATAGCTCAAGTCATTACAATATCTGAATTAATTCTTAATTTAAACTGGATTTAATATATACATGATTTTATATAGTATTGAAATCTTCGTAGTAACTTTAAACTATAGATCATTTAAAACGCAATTGCTAAATCAAGAGGTTTTCCCGATAAAAAAAATGATTTGAAATTGAAATTGCTATTAAAATTATATTCTTCAATTGTCTGCTGTGTCGTGATTATATTATATATGGTGCCTATGCTATATATTCAGACAGTTCTGACAGCGTATGGATTGTTCAAGGTATGTCAATAACGAGTCTGTTTTTGACGTCTGCATATTTCTGACCGACGTTAATTTTCTAGAAAAAATATTGTCTTCCAGACCCATTCTTCCTTCACTAAAACGTTTGCGCTACTTAAATATCAGTTTCCGTGACACCGAATACTCACCTCGTTCTTGCAGTATCATTTAATAAGTCAGACGTGGGTGAATTCCAATGTCCCTACAAAAAATTGCATTTGTCATCGTTTAGACATAGGACAACATTGCCCTTAAATATGGGGTTTCTCTGTATTATATACTCAATCTTATTCGAACTTGAAAGTTTGTGTTTCAGCGAACAAATAGCGTGCTCGGGTACAGCGTTACCATGGCAACTCAAATGTTGTTATTACGTGCATATTGAATGTTAGCATTCAACTATGTATAGAATTAGTGCAATGGGCTAACTAACGTATGAGTTGGGTAGTGGATGTGCGTGTTCTTGCTAATGGTTCTCAAATCGTTTTTCTCGCTATTCTTACCTGACCCTTTTTCATTAAGTCATTGACAATTCTGGAAAATGCACAAACAGTAGATTTTGATGTCTTTTTCGCAAACAGTTTGTGAAAACTAGTTGAAATGTGATAATTGCGATGGCTGTGCTTTAAGGTATAGTTTTGCTTTTTCTTTGATAATTTTCTTTCCAATGATGATACATGACGTTAATGCAGACCCTGAAGAATTCAAAGTTGCATGTACAAATAACTGCATGCAAGTCGTGCAACTGTTGGAGTTCAATTTCGATCAATCAATTTTTATGGTCATGCGCAAACTGTGTAAGTTATGTCAACATTGAATAAAACATCGTGTGTGCAAGCCAATCATTGATAACTTGTTGATGATATTTTCCAAAAACAAGGGGCAATAACTCTCGTGTTTCTGACCCGATCATGCTTATATTCGACTTCACCTATAGTATTACGTTCATAGACAAACTGTACACGATTGGTGAAGATTGGATGAAAAATGAAGTCTCTATCCTGAATAATGTCCATTTTTGCATATTTTTTCACAAACAAAGGGCAATAACTCTGGTGATTCTGCTCCAATCATTATTTTAATTTACTTCACCTTTAATATTTTGGTAATAGACAAACTGTGCACGATTGGTGAAGATTGGATGAAAAAAGAAGTCTCTATCATGTATAATGTCAATTTTTGCATATTGTTTTCACTAGCAAAGGGCAACAACTTTGTTGTTTCTGGTCCGATCTTATTTATATATTCGACTTCAACTATAATTCCATGGTAATAGACAAACTGTGCAAGATTGGTGAAGATTGGATAAAACATGTCTCTCACTATCCTGAATAATGTCCTTTTTTTAATATACAAAGGGCAATAACTCTGAAGTTTGAAACATGATCTTGCCCATTTTTGGCGTCTGCTAAAACCTGATAGTCGTACACAAGCGGTGAAAGGTTGATTAAGATTTGATGGACAATAAAGGCTATACGTTGCAAAAGGGCACTTGTGCACCCTTTTTGCATGAAAAAGGGGCAATAACTCTAGTGTTACTGGTGCCATTTGGCCCATTATCGAACTCGTCGCAGATGTCATGGTTATACACAATCCATGCAATTTCAGTCAAGATTGAATAAACAATGTAGTCTCTATCGCGATAACGGTCCAAATTGTTGACGGCATCTTGACGACGGACGACGGAAGGACGCACGACGCCGGATATTTCCCCTATACCAACAGCTAACCGAGCACTTCGTGCTCAGGTGAGCTAATAATCCATTATTTCTAACCATTAGCTATACATGAACTTCGTTTTGCAATTTCAGTCAACCAAAGTATCAGTACACATACATTGTGGACTACTCTCGTATGTGTGTGTGGTCTAGGTGGGCTGCATTAATTGCCTCAACATGTGCTAATCAGCATACAGACATCTCTTATTCCAGAAATACGTGATGTAATTGGTGTTATTGAGAGGTGCATTCAATAGAAAGTAATACAAAAAAGAAAACAAAAAGCTGGATGTGATAGTATTGGAACCACGGCTAACATTGTCAGTCTGACACGTTAAAAGGCTATAGGCTAGCCATAATGGACACATTTTATACGAGTTGTCTTGAGTGTGTGCAATGCTTTACAATTTTGAGGTATTTAAATGAAGAATATTAATTTATCGGCCGTTTTATACATTATATGTGTGTTTTAGCAGGGTCAAACATTTGGCTACTTGGTAATTCTGTGTTATAGTTTGTGACAAAATATTTAAAAAAACGACATTCAGTCCATTTATGAGGAAGCGCCTTTAGTGAACTGGTATAAATTTAAAAAGTTTTGAAACTATTTTTTTCGAGATGTAAATACTAGTAATCATGTCAAACAAATAGCAACCGTAAGACGATGCACTTTATAAGAATACGGGATCTACCAAACCTTTACTTATATCAGAATTACAAACATACTTGTATTGTTTTCAAGTTTTAAGTTTAAAACATCGTACAGACTCTGTTCCGAAAGTCATTATTTGGTATTAGTGATGCTTTCAGCTAATTTACATATTGAGTTTTTTTACAGTAGGATGCTACATTGTTGCCATTATTAGGTATGAGGACATGTTCTTTACGTTTGACTACCATAGTAGACGTGAATGTGGAAAGCCTTGCCGTGATAGGAAATCTGTTTAGACAGATCACAGTAACCTGAGCAGTTTGATACTGATTATAAGGCACTTGTGTTCTAAATTGTTTTCAAACTCAAAGAGGTATTTTGAAGTCACTATTGTTGCTTTTAAGGAAACTCAATAACCTATAAATGACTCAAACACTAGCAGTTATAGTAATTTTTTATAGGTTTCACTGACATAAGTGATCGTGAGTATGTCCGCAGATTTCATGTAATAGAAGAAATGCAGGAAAAAATTAAATGTATTGGATTACCTAGCAAATGACAAAATTGCAAATTACATAGGTGTTTGTCAAATATCAAGTCATTTTTATGATTTGATAAGTGTGGTAGATTTTGAGACAAGTGATTTGATTACAAAAGTCATCGCTGAGATATACAAGAAAGGAAACGGGAAAGTAGGAAACAATTTTAACATGTTTGTTGGAGTTCAATCTAATGACAGTTACATTAGTTTCGGATGATGACAACGACATTTAATCTAGTATAATAGCTACATTCCGTGGTCTTGGTATCAATGGGTTAATAGAAGGTGTTAATTGCCATATTAAATATAGTTATGTAATTGTTTTGGAGTAACTGACAGAGATTATTTGTGCTGGGTCGAGAGCAGTGAAGCAAAATATTACTTTCACATTCCCGTAATCGAATAATGTAGGAGTTGTCTCCCTTGATAAAGTGAATCGATAATGAAATGTTGAATAAACTAATACAATGTGTTTAATGAACGTCGTCGCTGTTTTGTTAACTTAAGTATGTATATGTTTCAAAATTCTAAATAATAAGGCACAAATTTGATATATTAATAGTCACAAAATAACCACATATGCTTTCGAAACTATGTTTATCATTATGATTATATACCTTTTTCAAACAATTATAGATTCAGATCTTAATTTTTGATGATTGGAATGAGTTAATAATGGGTGAAGTTATTCCAGGTTGCATACTTAATCAGTAATTAATAAATTAATAAACAGAAGCAGTTCGTTTTTGTTCCGGGTTTTGTCGGCTTGAGCAATTGAGCAAATAATAGTTTGAAAGAAACATGGTCATTATTATTATTATTAGTATTATTATTATTATTATTATTATTATTATTATTATTGTTGTTGTTGTGAATAGTGATACAAAATAAGGATACAATGAATAATAATATTAATATTAATATTGTTATTATTATTATCACAAATGTGAGGTTCGTGCGCATATAAACCGGTTTAAACACCCAATGCTGTGCATTGCCCGTTCCAAGGCGGTGACCCCAGTTTTATTCATGTGTGTTTTGTGTTTGTAATGTGTTTTTGTGATGTGCTGTGTACGTTTTTTGTGACTGCCATAAATAAAGGACCTCGGGCTGCTAATAAGAGTTTTCTCCTGCTGTCGCAACTGGAGTTTCGCATTGTTTATTATTATCCATTTATAAACACTACCAAGAATAAAATAGAGTTAGTTTTCATTTTAAATTATAACGTTAGTTATTATTGTTGTCAACTATAGTAGTAATTGGCATATGCTAAGACAATGACCCGTGTATTACTTCACACTTGTTGATAACGTAATTGTGACATGTGTTATTTTAAGATTAGAACCTGAAATAATTTCACATTCCGCTTACGTAATTATGGGCATGTGTATATACAAGAATGTGATCTAATAATGTGTAATAATTTATAATACTATGTTGGGGCAATATGAATTATGTCAGTCTGAATGAAATAACCTCAGTTTATATTGCATTGTTTTTTTATTTTAGAGACTTTATACTAATCAAAGTGAAACTATATTAAATGTATCATTACTGTATTATATACAATGTCATTTCTGTTTGTTATGAACTAAATTTAGGAATATTAATTATCCGATCAAGTATTGTTTCGTGATAATCGCTAAAAAGGGAATGTGAAACTAGTCTATTAGAGGTTGTGGATTTGCTAGTACTGTTGGTGGCAGTATAACTGATATTGGAAGTTTGGTGAAGGTGTTGTTGGTGGCAATATGACAGTTGGTTGAAGATCTGATGAATGTGACGCTGGCAGTATGACTTATTGTGGAAGACTCGGTGAAGGTGTTTTTATATGACTGATGCAGTATAACTGATGGTGGAAGATTTGTCGAAGGTGTTGTTGATGACAACATGACTGATGGTAAAATATTTGATGACGGTGATGGTGGCAGTATGACTGATTGTGGAAGACTTGGTAAAGGTTTTTGTATATGTCTGATGGTGGAAGATATGATGGAGGTGATTGTAATAGCATGACTGATTTGAGAAGATTTGGTCAACTTGGTGGTGACAATACGACTGATGAAGGACGAATATGACGTAAGTGTACCTCATACATGTAGCAAATTAGCAAAAAGGAGTAAGCTTAAGAATAGACGTTCTAAATAAATATTACATAACAATTCAACAGTCGAACAATATATATAGAGAATACATGGTTGGTGTCGGGATGGAGAAAGTTTATCCGGCGAGGTTTTAAAAATGAAAATAGGGCGAGCTTTAGCGAGCCCTTTTTTTTGTTTTCGGACCGAACCGGATAAACTTCCTCCTTCCCGGCACCTACCGTTTATTCTATTTATCCTGATTTCTATTCAATTAAATTTAAATGCATCAAACACTTATTAAAGGTTTAAATTAAAAAAAATATATATAGACCGGCCTCGAACCTAATAACTCGCTTGCATTTATGCGTAGAAGCCGAAAAAAATAGTTCCCTATTTCTTAATCACCTTTATCAAAAAGCGAAAGTAAAATATTAATAAATCCTATTTGCTGATGTCAGTACGTCACGAAAATTACGTTGTAAATTTGCTTTCGTTTTAAACCAGATTATATTGGTTTTTAAAGAGTTGAATTACGTCACACCAACTACGTCATTCATTTTGTGTTGTAAGTTTACACAATGTAGTCAAATCAGAACGCGTTTGTTTTGCAGTTTAAAATACATGAAATCGGAATAAATATTTAATGTTTCTGTGTTTTGGATAGATTATATTATGCAATATTATTAAGATAAAAAGTGTATGGAATATTTTCCTTGGATGAAAACGGTGAGATTGATCCCTTTTCAATTTTCTACGATTTACTCGGATAGTTTTGGGTGGAGGACAGTGTAACTGAAAGTGAAATAAATCTAATTAATGTTTGTTCTACGTTAAAATTACAGATGTAGCCTTTAATGACTTTTTTCATTTCTTTTCATTGGAAATTTATATAAAGGGTTATTTCTTTGAAGAATATGCTCTGCTGGTTGAACAAAGAAAGTCTATCCACAAAGAATAACCCGCTTGCATCAGATTCAAGTGTGTTGAAATGGAATGGAACTGGATAGAAGTTGTTGTTAACAAGTTAAATGGAATGTAAGGGCAAACAACTCATTTGTTGTTTAACTCTGTTAAACTAGACAACACAAAGTTTGTATGGATGAAAAACTCTGGTAAGTAGACTTTATGCTGTGTCACTCACGACAATGTTGTTATCCGGCGCGGAGGAATACCTATTGACGGTTTATCACAGTCACGTGATCTACTGCCGGATATCAACACGTTTATACGGTCACCGCTTTATTAGGTCACTGTTTGGGTTAGTAGCAGGATAAAATGAATGATACAATCCATGTATACGACAGGGTTGACAGAGGGTAAGGACTCACCGGTTATAGAACAGAAATCATGGAAAGAGACTATTGAATAAAGGTCAAAGTTTCATATCTTCTTCCATCAGTCGTTAGAGGTATGTTGAAATCGTGAAATCCGATGGTTATTCGTATGTGTGGAACGAAACTAATGCAAAAAGAGGGTTTTTGTGCGACAGCCTCCATACTTTAATTAAGAAAAAACGTCGAATTTGCTGCAACACGTTTATATTTTATTATGATAACTTGTTTTCACAGAACAAAACTAAGCAATATATATCCTATCTAGGTATGATTTAAATTAATTTGACCCATCTTCTATTGAACACAAGTATTTGCGGACAGGTCATACCGTCGATGAGAATGATAGTGTTCATGCTGCAATAGCGTTTGCGTCGAGGCACTCGACGGAATCATCCATATATTGCCCGTGTTTCTAGGTGATTTATTTTACTTTTAAATGGTTAATTGTTTCAAAAAATTTAGCTTCGATTACGGGACAGAAAAAAAGTGTATATCAGTGATATAAGGTGTCTAAAGTTAATAAGTGAAGAGCCAAACACGTATCCTTTGTAAGTATCCCACTAACAGCTCAGGAAAGATGCTATCCCCATCTGGTCAGAAAACTACAGTTATCTCATTACATTTGTGTTGATGATCTAATGTTAAATGCTCACCATATATTGTTTGCACTGTTTCCTCGTAAAAATAACTTTTCTTATATTTTGAATCAGCCTTTAGTCACCTAGTTATGGAATCGTGTTACTTGGAAACTATGCTTAGGATAATCCATAACACATTTTGAGATGTTGATTTTGAACTTGTATTGATAACACTGGATAGTACAGTATATGATACAGATAATTTACTAATGATGGACAGTGAACTTGTTATGGAAAATAAAATTTTATTTTTTGTTATGTTGTGGCGCAGTGTGGTCGAGTTCGTTTCTGAAACGATATAAAATATCAATGATTTTAAAGCCACAATGCTGCATTCCGTTGATTTAGTTCAAGTTACTGCTTTCACTACACGAAGTAAGTGCTAACTTTCTGACTATTCAAGACGGTTGTAGAAGATACAAAAACTATTTTGTGGAACAGCCACGATTATCCCATTACCAGGTCAATATTTGTAATTGGATACATGTGTGCATGGATTTGCATATTATATCAAAACTAATTTAAAATAAAATGCACTTTACCATTGCTTGTTCCCTGCGGGTTTGTTGCTATAATGAAACATAAAAAAATACATTTAAACCGTACAAAAAAAAAGATATTTCATAATAAATCATGTTCAGACAAAAAAGTATATACTTTTAAAGAGTTCAACAAAG
Organism: Congeria kusceri; assembly: GCA_027627225.1. NCBI lineage: Eukaryota > Metazoa > Mollusca > Bivalvia > Myida > Dreissenidae > Congeria > Congeria kusceri. Next base: position 10,903,311 of record CM051029.1, on the reverse strand, counting down.
TAATAACATTCTTGGTCGTTTTTGAAGTGTATCATAGCAAATAATGACCGTATTTATATATATGTATATAAACAATATACACCTAAGTAACAGCTTACATGTGATAGCTGACGCGCATTTAATACTACATCCGAAATATATACATATAGTATATATATATTATAATCTAAATAGCATGTAATCACAAATAGTTAACTTACATGTTATATTAATCGTTTATGTATTGCTGTCGATTAGCAGAGTATTAATTGTAGCTGAGCATTTCCATATTTGACCGTTGTTTGACAAAGTTACTGACTTGATAATACAGGAATACACTGTAGTTTAATGACATAAACATTCTAAATATTCTGAAAAATCGCTTCAAATCGGGTAACTCACGCCATTGGCACACTCTTGAGTCACGACCGTTAATATCGGTGCGCTCTTGGTGTCCTGCATTGCCCAAAATACCTTGAATACTTCGGTTTAAATACGGCACATACATGGTAATCGGTCATTAAGCATGATCTTTTCTGTGCCGTGTTCTAACTGTACTGAATCTGCTTCGGCCACTGAAAGAAATTGTATCAGTGTATAAATCAACGCTGCGATAACAGTTAATAAAACATACTATGGCGTTACATATTTATCTAAACCCATGTTTTTATTCAATAATACCTTTTAAAGATGCCATAAAAACACATGCAACACAGACAAATGTTACTGCAACTCGTGAAACCATTTTTACAAGTACACTTAAACTCCGCAATGTGGTATACAACTAAATTAACTGGGCAGTTGTCGATAACAACATGCTAGTCTATTTGGGTTACAACTAACTAAATTTACAGGTATCTTTGTGGAGGTGTCTCGCCCGTTGTTCAAGTATTTCTAAACACTTATATTTTACCAACAAAAAGGCAATTTATTAAATATACTGAAATAGCGGAAATAATAAATGATACTAAATTGCGTCCATGATTATTTTAACAGCTCTAGAAACTTAAACACATATTTTAATAACAAGTCAGTTTGGCTGTAATTATATATACAAATGATAAATCAATAGTTAAACGGACTTAGTCTACAAAAAGTGATCTCTTGCAGCAATGTTAAGTTTATTATATTATAAAAAATGAGCAATACAAAGGCGTTAAAAAAAAAAGAAATTAAATCTAGTATGAATAATTTACAACATTATCAGATTTTTGATAAACACTAATAAACAAAAAAGCAAGAAAAAAGTAAACCGAGAGTGGGTGTCGAACTCACGACGTCGGAGTCGTAAAACATATGAAAATTGACAGTGCTCTAACCATCGGCGCTATTCTGACTTGTAAGAATAGATATGCGTTTGTTGGTTATCAAAGATACTCACAATTCTGACGTAAAATGTAAACAAGAAAAAGACCAAACAAACAAGACCCAAATAATAAAATGATTTTTCTGGATTGAACGATTGTTGATGAATACAGTTGTTTCACAGGGATCTTAAATGTACAAAACTAAATATTTACACATTTCAATAAAAACTGCATGAATCAATAGTGTTGTCCGTGCACAACTAGATCAAAAAGAGCTTACCGTTAAAGTTATTGTATGCACTTCCATATCTCTCCAACTCATGTTTGTCACACAGCATTTTAATTGTATATGGTTATTTATATCTTAAAAGCGATGTTATTTTTTTTCCCCAAAATTTGTAGTATAAAATATTTCATAAACAATATTACGTAAGTTATTTTACTTTTTTATGAACACAAATGAGGATTAGAAATAGGTCGCAGACCTCGATGCGAAGACATGCAAACAATAAAAAAATATATGGTCAAAATAATACCAGTATATCCTTTTTTTGTCATTTGAAATATTTTCGGCACATGGGGAACGTTGAGAACATTTAGATAAAAAATAACGGACAATGTATTTGTTAGTTCAAATTTAAACACACACCGGTACCTGTTTTCATGTTTATGTATCGTTGATTCTGCCAAAACACTATCGACATGTTAGTCCTTTACTAACATATACGTTTTGGTAACGCTGCGCATCCCCAAAACACAATTCATAATGCGATATAACTGAATAAAAATTAATTGGCTGTATGAAAACAATCGCAATCTTGTGTTATAATGTTTTATCATGTTCATATGTCAAATACTAGAAGAAAAGACAATATATCGTTACTTTAATATTATCATAACCAATACAAAATCTTATGTTAAGAACAATACAGACACTAATACGAATACGCAAAAACACAAATATAAGTTATTAAACAAGCCAAAATTAATCAGATAAAATACCTTAGCTTTAGATACAATTTACACTAATGTGCAATGGCATTGCCACAATGCCATAACCATGTTCACTGTTAGGATTTGGTTTGAACAGACCAACATTTTCACACGACAATCTTTTACCAAACAGTATACATAATTACAAATTGTTTAGTGTTTCTTACCTTCTCCGCCTTTTTCCAGTGGAACTGTATGCCCTTCAAATACAAGACGTAAGGTATTAAATGAATAATATGTAAACACAAACACATCACATGTTCGATGTTATTTGTAATTTGTCGTAAAATAACCATATAGGCTTAACGTGTAAGTTATAACATCGGAAACAGTATAATTATGACTTATGTAAGTATGCTTCGACGCGTTCTGTTTGTCCGGTGATTATATCCTATATATATTATCACTGCGGCATCATGTTTGGTGTTTCTTAGCTTCGCCGCCTTTTTCCGGTGTAACTGTCAACCCTTCAAATACAAGTTGTAAGGTATTTAATGAATAATGCCTAAACACAAACACATAACTACATGGTTGGTATTTTTTATTGTTCGCACAATAACCATAAAGGCTTAAGTTGTAAGTTATTACATCGGAAACAGTATAATTAAGACTAATATAAAGTATGCTTTCACGCGTTAAGTTTGTCTGGTGATTACATCCTATATTTATTATCACTGCGGCATCCTGTTTGATGTTTCTTACCTTCGCCGCCTTTTGCCGGTGTAAATGTATAGTTTAACTGTTGACCCGTCAAATACAAGACGTAAGGTATTTAATGAATATTGCCTAAATACATAACTTCTTGGCTGTTATTTTTAATGTGTCGTACTATAACCAAATAGCCTCATTTTGTAAAGGAAATTGAGCTGTAAGACGATTCACCGGAAACACTATAGTTTTAACGAATATGTACGATTTGTACACGAGTTTTTTGCAGCTTTGTCTGATTATTACCTATTTCGTTGAGTCCTTGCTCATCGGAAACATCTGTGCTATTTTGTTGTATTGTTATTGTACTGGCGTTTAAGGTGTGTGTCATTTTATGAGTTTCACATATACAAATATATATATATATATTACCGTTGCAACAATGTTCTTTGAAGTGTTTGCACCTGGCAATATAAATGCGGCAAAGTGGCACCCCAACTCCCACAGCAACTAAGGCAATGCACACGCAGGCGATTGCGATGATTTGTCCGACGGTCAGCTCTATATTGGGGAATGACAATGGCATGACAATGGCATGTAATAGAAAATAAATAATGCATAAAACGTCCCTGTCTTTTGTTAACAACAAATATTTATCATTCATTTTGATATCGGTACATGCACAATCAATAGATTATTTATTACAAATGAAAATCGTTGTTTTATAATCACAACATGAACACACTTATATTTACCATTAAAATACTCAAGTGTCGGTGTTAAGTTTATGCTACCAAGTTATATTCTGTGTCGTTGTCAAAATATTATTTTATTGGTTGTCGTTTAATCGAGTTTTATTGAGTGTTCTACACCACGGGGCATGACGCATGTGTTTCACAAAAAAAGCATATTTTTTAAAACTAAATGTGATACAATTTTAGGCACTACCTAAGTTGGGAAACCAAACAGAAATATACTATAATACTTTGTGTCGATATTATAGAACAATATTTGTAAAGTTTGGGGTTTAAATATTTGTAGTATAAATATTTTTCTTCAATGAAATGGGCCACTTTCGTGCGAGTCTTAATGGTAATATGCTAATGTTAAATATAAAAAATAAATATAATCTGGGTTTATACTGTTGTCAAAGTTAGCTGAATTAATACAAACACCAGTGTTATGTTTTTGTGCAATTGTTATTTTCTTATTTACATATTATTAAGATTATTGAATTCACAACAAACAAACACAGTTTAAATGTATGTTCAAAAGAGGAATAATTCAACTAATCAGTATCTGTTTAGAAATCACATGAAGACAAAGCATTCAGTCACGGTGCAGTTCCATATGAAGACAAAGCATTCAGTCACGGTGCAGTTCCATATGAAGACAAAGCATTCAGTCACGGTGCAGTTCCATACACCAGCTATGAAGACAAAGCATTCAGTCACGGTGCAGTTCCATACACCAGCTATGAAGACAATGCATTCAGTCACGGTGCAGTTCCATACACCAGCTATGAAGACAAAGCATTCAGTCACGGTGCAGTTCCATACACCAGCTATGAAGACAAAGCATTCAGTCACGGTGCAGTTCCATACACCAGCTATGAAGACAAAGCATTCAGTCACAGTGCAGTTCCATACACAGCTATGAAGACAATGCATTCAGTCACGGTGCAGTTCCATACACCAGCTATGAAGACAAAGCATTCAGTCACGGTGCAGTTCCATACACCAGCTATGAAGACAAAGCATTCAGTCACGGTGCAGTTCCATACACCAGCTATGAAGACAAAGCATTCAGTCACGGTGCAGTTCCATACACCAGCTATGAAGACAAAGCATTCAGTCACGGTGCAGTTCCATACACCAGCTATGAAGACAAAGCATTCAGTCACGGTGCAGTTCCATACACCAGCTATGAAGACAAAGCATTCAGTCACGGTGCAGTTCCATACACCAGCTATGAAGACAAAGCATTCAGTCACGGTGCAGTTCCATACACCAGCTATGAAGACAATGCATTCAGTCACGGTGCAGTTCCATACACCAGCTATGAAGACAAAGCATTCAGTCACGGTGCAGTTCCATACACCAGCTATGAAGACAAAGCATTCAGTCACGGTGCAGTTCCATACACCAGCTACAATTTGCTACATATTATTTCTTGCATTTGAAATTAGCTAAATACATAAATTATAATTTATGCAACCTTTATGGGGCAAACATGTATTCAGTAAAGACAATACTGAATTATTATTTGCCCCATTATTATTCCCCATTATTTTGCCCCATTATTATTTAATAAACTCAATGGAAAATACTTTTTCTAAGTACTGAAATTCCCTTACACAAAGCCCAGAAACACAAGACAAAAACATAAACAAACTAACAAAGATAAGTATGTGGGTAAATTATTACACACACCAATGAAGTCATACTCTTAAAATATATGTTCAAATTTTAGACCTAGCAGATTCTATGTGGCAAAATTAGTAAACAGTATCCTAATTTATAGTATGGCATATCGAGGGTTGAGCGTGAAACTGTTGTATATGCTTAATATGTCTTTATAATATACAATAGTTTCTCGCTAAACCCTCGATATATCTCAACCTTTTAATTAAGTTTATGTGGAATAAGAGGTTTCGCAAGATTTATTGCTGTTAAAATATTGTTGTTGTTGTTGTTGTTTTTGTTGTTGTGAATAAACAGACATTCAAGCATGATAATCACTAATTTGTTTTAGACAAAGAACACAAAAACTAACCAGAAAACATCGCAAAATATTGTTCCCATTCTGATCTGATCACATTGAAAAGTAGTTTCAATTACTATTGCAAATATATATGTACACTTATGTTAGAATCGAATTTTAATATTCGCGTTATTGTTGTTTATCGGCCAATACACAACTATTTGTCGTTCTGATGCGTGGCTATTAAACAACTCGGGCTAACGCTTCGTGGTTTAATTCCTACACATCATAACTCAAAATCGTTGTTAATTGGCCGAAAAGAACGATTAATAGAAATGAATTTCTAAAATATATTTTGTCTTTTCTTATTTTTATATAATAACTTAGTAGAGTGAAATAATTAATACAAGCATTAGTGCTTATACTTAACACTATGCTGTGCATAACATGTGCTATACATGTACTAGCATCAGACATTCATGCATAATTGATTTTAAAAAACATATGTATTTCTTATAGAACATCTACAAGTATAATATTTATAAAGAATTTGAGCTGTGATATAATGTCTGCCGCAATAAGTAGTAGACGTTTTCTATATTTATAATATAGATCTAAATAAAATGATGTGAATACTATACCTTACCCTGCATATACTGCACATGAATGATAAAATGTTCTGCTATGTTCCACGTTTATAATTAAGTGAAGCATTGGACAGAGTCAAAGACAACCTTCCAGTACATTTAATTCTTGGAATGAAGACCCGAGACTCTTTAACAGTTAGTAAAATCAGAAGTGTAACTGTGTTCCAGTAGTGTGCAGCTAACTAGGCAATGTCTTCTGCATCATCGAAATTCCGATCCATTTGTTTCACAAAAATGGCAAATTTCAGCTTGACATAACTAATACTAAAGCTGCTTCTGTAATAATCCACACTCTGCTGCATTTCAATTAAACATATCCAGTTCTACAAAACATGACCAGTGTTATTTTCAAAACAACACACGATAGTTTGTTTACATTTGACCTTGTTTCGTCATCACGAAATCGTAATCACGGGAAACAACTGTGGTGTTTATAACTTTAAATACAAATGTACGAAATTAAATCGCAATTCTATATCGAAGAGAAAATGCGTGATAATGTATTTTATAATCCTCATGTAATACTATTTGTGAAGTTAAACCAAAGCGGCCGCCACATTTGCTCTTGACTATTCGTAACTTTTAGTAACGTACATATTCGTAACAGGTGGTTGCAAAAGGACAGTGTTATGAACCTCTCGTCGAACACATTCTTAAGTGCGACCTTGGTTTTCCCGTATCAATCCAAAGTCGACTCCAATAAAAAGTCGTGCAATAACCCATAATAGAATGTGTGATACTAGTAAGCGTTATTTATATATTTCTTTTGTTTCTGACATACATGAAGTGGTTATTTCTGAATCGAGTCTTAAAAGTTTGTTATTTTCCCGAACATTAGTTGTTTTTTTTATTAAATTGTCAAAATTATATGATTGCGTGAGTTCTTCCGTGCGTCCGTCCGTCATCTCGACTGTCATTGCGTTCATCCTTAAGTCCGTCCCAGTGCGTGTCAGCTCTATAACTCTGTCATTTCTGTATTACATTTAGTATACATTTCGTTATGTGTTCTGTCCATAAACAATTGCAAAAATATTTACCGTTTGCATTTCCAGGAGTCGTAGTTGCAGGAGTCGTAGTTGCTAAACAAAGTGGTTTTAAATATAAAATGTTAGATCAAGGTACTTGTCAAACAAGACAGCATCAACGAAAGCAATAAAACAATTAATCACAATAATTAAAATAGTAATAATAACAATACAGCGAAACCTGTCCAAACAGAACCATGTGCAAACCGAACCCCTTTCAAAACCGAACGTCTGTGTAGGTTCCAATTTTGTTCCTCCTTAATTTGCATATAAAACAAACCTTAACAAAACGAACCCTGTCGAAACCGAATTCCGAACGATTTTTTTAACGAATCTCATTCCACTTCCAAAAACCTGAAAAAAACGAACTTTGTATCCTGTAGGGTGTCACTTCGCGATTCCGCGGAAGTGTGAACTCGATAATTGGTGACAAAAGTACACAAAAAGGACATAATAGTCGTGGTGATAACGTGGCAGGGATCAGCGTACAGTAAGTTGGTGCACACGACAATAGTCAACTTGTGAAAAACAGATTATTCGGTCGTGTTTTATATTAAAATTTACGTACACTGTAACATTTTTAATGTTTCACAATAATATACTTAATGTATACATATAGTAAATTCTGACATTGACTCTTTAAGCCTTAGGCTTGCGACATAATCGAGTTAAAATAAATTTGTTTTAAATAATCAAAGAAGTCAACAATTGGTGATTTATTGAAAGAGATGTAAACAAATCGTACGTTAAATGCATTCATTCATTTGTTTGATTGATTATTTGATCGTCGTTTTATGTACACATAAGAAGTTGTACTTGCAAATAACAAAATTTATAAACAATTATAAAAGTGTAAACATTAAGATGTTGTATTGTCTTATTATATACTCGAACAAACATACATTATAGAAAGTACATTTTTAAAGGAAAATTACATTAAAAAAACGAAGACCTCTCAAAACAGAACGATCGGCGCGGCCCCGTCGCCGTTCGGTTTAGACAGTAGTAGTAGTAGTAGTAGCAATATACTTATGGATGTACCTGGTGTTTTTTCCAAGCAGATCGTCTTTAGGTCAGTATTGCTGGGTTTAGAGCAGCTGTACGTCCCTGACGTTGATTCGTTGAAATATAACACTGTTGACGACACATACGTCAAGTCCGTGTTTGAGGAAAGTGAATACACACCAAGACTTGTTGGTTCAATGGAACATCCAATTGACAGATCTCCCGAACACTCACCGATGACTGTTTGATGCTTTGCACATGTTATTGATTTCGTTTCACCTGACCAACTGTAATCAAACAGCAGCACCACACTGTGTGTCTCATAGTCAGCATATTGCTTGTTGCAGGCAGCTAAAAAAAAATTGTCTTTTAACAAAAAAATTACATGTAAACACATGCACAATCAATTGAACATGATGTGTGTCATGTTTAATAAACGTGTGTTTTCAAAACAAATATGTCTTACCTTCAGCTCTGTATATGTTAAAGAGAGCAAACATTCCTATTGAACTCTACCGAACCATTATTTACCACACTGCGTTGCTTGATTATATAAACAAGTGCACATAACACTGACACGTTACCACTGAAGTATATTGATTGAGAATCAATGCTCAGAGACAGCTTTTGTTATTTACCGATCGCGTTTTATTGGTTAATAATACGATCGCAAAGTAGATCCCCCAATATTATACTGAACAAGTTAATATGAAGAAATGAACCTGTAAACAATATAATTCAATAAATTGAAGTCGTGAATTTACTGAAAAATAATGAAGACTGTTGTATAACTGTCGAAAATCGAAACGATTAAGAAACTCTTACGTCATATATAGAGATACTCACCTTATTCAGTTATTGGTGACGCAGGCATTGCCGTACACACTCTTATCAAGAACAGAACAGAACAGAACTTTTATTGGTGACTTGCACAAAAGTAGATCGTCAAAGCAAATTCAGTACAAATAAACAATTATATGTCACATAATAAGTTAAAAGGCTTAGAAAGTAGATACCATACAATACAGTCTTTTGAGAAAATAAGAAAAAAGAAAGGAAAAAGAGGGTGAACAAAATCAATGAATAGCTAATAGCGTGGAATTTCTAAGAGCCAACGCCTGCTTTAAAAATCTAGCAACATTAAACAATACAGTTTTATTTTGCGTATTGATTAATTCAAGGAATTTAAACATTGAAGGTTTCTTAAAATAATAACGGGATAAAAATTTCTTTCTTAAATCTTCAAATAAAGGGCATATACACATAAAATGGTATTCGTCTTCAATATCATTTTTATTGCATAATAAGCAAAAACATTGATTTCTGTCAATTCTATTCCTACTATACCGGCCTGTTTGAATTCGGAGGGGATGTTCTGACAATCTAAGCCTCGTGAAGAAGCATCTTAGATTATGTGGTAAGGTATCAAGATAAGTTTCATATTCAAATCTGTGTTTAATATGTTTATAGTTTTCGAGTGCGGCATTTCTTTCTATCCCCACTGACCATTGTTGTATAAATACTTCAATAACACGCTGTTTAAACATCGGAAGAAACGAAGTAACATCAACATTTGCACAATTGTCAAAAACATATGAAAAACCGTGATCATTTAACAATTTTTTTACATTGGAAACCCAATTTGGTAACCCTTTCTCACAATCTAGAAGGGCTTGGTGGTATACTGTTTTCAATATAATATTATTAGTGTGTAATAATTTACACCAATATTTTATAATTTTAACATATCTTGAAATATACAAAGGGTAACGGCCCAATTCGCCATAAACACCAACAGAAGATGTATTTGTTTTAATTTGAAGAATTTGTTTACAAAATTTAAGATGAATTCGTTCTATTTCTTTCGACTTTGAATTCCCCCATACTTCTGAAGCATATCCTAAAATCGACCCAACAAAAGCATCAAAGAATTGACATAAAAACTTGGGTTTCAATTGATAACGTTTACAATTATTAAGTAAAACATGTAATGCCTTTATAGCTTTTCCGGCCAGGTATTCCTGGTTAAGACTGAAGTTACCCGTATAATTGAACACAGTACCTAGGTAGTTAAAATCATTTACCACTTCGATAGGTTTGTCATCATATACCCAATGTTCGTTTGGTAATAGTTTACCTCGCTTACGAAAAACCATTATTTTTGTTTTATCAGTATTAACTTTAAGACCCCATTTATCACAGTAAGTTTTTAAACACTTCAAATTCTCTTGTAACTCAAGTGGTGTTTTGGCAAAAATGGCCATATCGTCAGCAAACAACAAAAGAATAATAACAATGTCATCAAGAAGCAATCTCGAATCAACATTATTTTGCAAATATGACTCAACATCTTCAACAAATAAAGAGAAACGTAGAGGGGAAATAACCTCCCCTTGCCTCAAACCAACGGCGCATTCGAAAAAATCAGTGTAGCTATTACATACTTTAACACAAGATTTAACTTTCTGGTACATATCCCGTATAACTCTTAATAATTTACCTTGGATTCCGGTCTCGTAAAGCTTTAACCATAGCGCATTCCTATATATAGAATCAAAACATTTAAACATGTCCACGTATACAACATATAGACGTTTGTTATCATTTAAATATTTCTGAACTAAAGACATTAATACAAAAATAGCATCAACAGTGCTGCACCCTTTGCGAAATCCGAATTGCGCGTCCGAAATTTTACTGTTGTTGTTACAAAAACTTTCAACACGTTTATTTATGACTGTAGTAAACAATTTCGATAAACAACTGAGCAACGTTATACCCCTATAATTATTAACAGTATTTAAGTCACCTTTTTTGTGGACAGGCACAATAACTCCCTCGGTCCATTTATCTGGAAAATAGCCAGAGTTCAATATCGCATTGAATATATCGCAAACGTGGGATGAAATTATATCGATACTTTCAATAAAATATTCATTTAATAAGTAATCACTGCCAGAAGATTTTCCGCACTTTAAAGATTTAACCGCGTTCAAGATTTCATGAATCGTGATTTCGCTATCCAATTCCGGAAACGTACGATTCGGGGCATCAAAATCATGATTATTACAGAACTGCTCCGCGTCTTGATTCGAACAGTGTGAGATATCGTTACTAAGGGACGAAAAATATTGATAGAAGCTTTCTAATGTAATCTCGTTGTTTCGTGTTGATTTTTTCTTTTTAAAATATTTCCAGAACTCTTTCAGTTTACAGTGTTTTAACTTTTCTATGTCGTTTAAGTTTTTATTGTTAAAAATGCGCTTTTTCTTGTTTAATAAATTCTTATATTCCTTTTTTAATTGACAAAGACGTTCACGGTTATGTACAGAATGACATTTGTTAAAAACACCGAGTGCATGTAAATATCGATTTTGGGCGTTAATACAATCGAGATCAAACCAGTCAGCGTCATGCGGACGGCGTCTCTCATTATTAGCATTAAAGTTACACTTCACTTGCTTAGAAAACAAATGATCCGCAACATTCCGTAATATCGACGTAAATTCATTTAAAAGGTTATTCACTGATGGTCGGCTTGTAATATCAATGTTATTAATATCCGTTAATCTATTTAACTCGGGTAATTTGGCTATCTGTGCCGAGCGAAATAGATCTCGTTTCTCTGCGTTCCATTTAAAGTGGACAAACTGTTAGGACGACGATACCCGATTATCGATTTTACATAGTAAAGACAATTTTAACGGTGTATGATCGCTGCAAACATTTAGATCCTCTATAGTAAAACTATTTATCATCGAAAAATTACATTCCTTCGTGAGTAAATAATCTATCACCGATGCGCCTTGTTGTGAAACAAACGTAAAACGATCAGTATTATAAAATCTACCGTTAAGAATTCGCACGTTCGTTACCTTGCACATATCAAGAAGTTTAACCCCGTGACTATTAGAAGTTTTATCCGGCGAGGCCCGTAACAAGGGGACATCTGCAACATAATCATAATCATCAATGTAATCAATATTTTTATCTTGAATAATGTAATCAAATTTTGTTCCTACTCTGCTATTAAAATCTCCTGCAACATAAACCGTTCCTAAATTATCATAAAAGTTTATATCTGATTCAAGGACCTCAAATAGATCTATATTATTTATAGTGTAAGCTGGCGAATCTATTCCCCAAATATACGTTCCACAAATATACACATCCTGATCAAAATGAAAAAATGCATGGTCAACTTTGATCCAAATAATGGTATCCAAATGGTTACAAATAACTTCAATACCCTTGCTTATATTATCTTTAAGATAGAGAACAATACCGCCACTAGAACGTTTAGCATTACGGTTTTGAAATTTTCTAAAAAAGTTAAAGCTGGTGTATCCTTCTATTTCAATATCACTTTTGCTATTTGTCCAGGATTCATACAAAAAAACTATATCACAAGTATTAATTGTTTTAAGGAAATCGTCACTTTCCTTTGTGCTGCTTGTTAGTCCATGAATATTCCACGACAGGATGTGGAGTTCATCCCCTTGGAATTCCTAATCCCGCACTGGTTTCCCCTCAACGAATAGAGTGTCATAAGCAATCCACGCAGATTTACCGTCTTTGCGAGCCTCCTTCATCTTCGGGATCAGCTTCCGGCGTTTGTCAATAACTTCCTTTGGAAATTGTTCACTCACATAAAATTGAGTACCCTTCAGCGCTGGCCCCTGCCGTCTGACCAGTTCACGTTCCTTGTAGAATGTAAATTTGGCGACGATGTTGCGAGGTTTGCCTCCGACCCTTGCGCCCATCCTGTGGACTCTCTCGAACCCAATCTTATCCGCTATATCTTTAGCTAGTTTCATTTTTTCATGTAGGAACGTCCGGATCGTACTTTCTGCATCTTCGACGTCACCGGCGCGTGGTTCCGGGATGCCTCCAAATACCAAGTTTTTCCTCATAGACTGGGACTGTAAATATACTACGTCTTCCTGCAAACTATTTCTCTGCTTTTCTAACTCCGTAACCTTACTATTGACCATACCAACTGCAAAGTCTATACTCTCGGCCTTTTCCTCGACTCTAGCAACTTGTTCCCCTAACTTCCGGTTTCTCTCATCGACAACTACCCACAATCGTTTCAGTTCTGACTCAAAGCTACTGACCTTTCTTTCTACCTCGTCAAGAATCTTCAATCTTCTCTCTATCCCATCCATTCTGGTGTCTATCTTCTTCAAATACTCGAGCAACTCACTGTTCGTAGGTTCCCCCATGGTTGAGTATTCCAGTTGGCACGACTCACTTACACCACTTGAGTTTAAATTTCCTCGGAACACATCATTGTCCACATCTAAGAAAGGTACACACTCCTTTTCATATAATACAGCGTTTGTTTCACTCAAAATATCACTCACCGACACGCACGTACCCCCGGACGGGCCTCTGACTTTGAAATATTTGCCTTTGTTTACTTTATCACTTTCACTACCACTGCTTTCTCTATCTTTCCTTTTCCTATTTTTCCCCATAAAACATATCCACCAGTTAGAAGTACTTTATTTCCAGGTTTGGCTCACTTCACAATGCATTTTCAGGCTTTTAAACATGTTTTTAATTTAATTTTATGAGAGCGCAAAGAATACGACTTCTCCCGCCTTATCACGTGACACCTTATCAAGTCAGTATACATTGTGCCATCACACGTATTAATAATTTAATCTGGTTTGTTGGCAGAGTTTGTCTCTGGTACAGAAAACATACATGTGGACAAAGAAATCAGACTATATTTCTTAGATTTGGACGGTTAAGTAACCGCATGTATGTTATTGAAATGCATTACACTATCACTAAAGAAATTAATATGAAATAAAAACAATAAAAAAGTAATGAGCTTCTACGTAGTAAACGCACCCGTTATCTATCAATATACTTTAATGACATAATATTGGTTATTCAGCTTTATTGGTATTGTTCTACAATATATGATTGTTCTGCGTATATGTGTTATGTACACTTCTTTATTTGTTTTGAAAAGATATACTGAGAGGTTTAAACATAGGACATATATAGTTGTATGCCCTATATTTTAGATGTTTTCCTTTCGTTCCATATTGAAACCGATATGTTTAAACAATTTGTTAATTTGCATTGATAACACACAGAGAACAACCAATTATATGTGTCGACATAAAATTAATGTAAACTACGTGGTTTAAAAAACACATGTGTATTAATTTTTAGATAAATCAAAATAATAAAAACTGTAACAGTCTTTACAGACAATAATTTACTTTACGCACTTTAAAGAAGTTTTAGAGATTCTTATTCCACAGACACTACCCTTGTGCATCTGCTATTTTAAAATTCTTGGTTTTGAAATTTCATCAAATCAAATATTGTATATCAGTAGTCTTTGTGGCGAACCATTGATCGAAATGTTTGTTACAGGTTTTATAGGAAATGTTAGTGAACAAAAATAAATGTAGTAAATCACTGTTTGGAACAGTGGAAATTACCACTCTGATAATTTTCCCTGTTTTACACTGGTTCCGGATTTTATACATTAAATAATACGGACCGTCAACGAAGCCGTGCTCAAAATTGTGAAATTACGTGACGTCAGGGCGTTATGATTCCCGATATATTTTCCAATAAAACCATATTTGATAGCAATTAAAATGTAAACAAAACAGCGAGAAAAGGCATACAATAAAAGTAAAATTTGTTGATTTCAACTTAAGATCGTATTTTATTTCACACGTAATCATAGAAAATAGATTTTCCATTCGTGGTTGTGCCACTCGTGAAACTATCATTTTATATGAGCACTCGTGAAATAAAATACGAACTTACACCGAAATCAACAAATATTATCTATATAAATACTCGTAAGTGAATTATCGCCTTAAATGTTTGAATAGACAATCAAAATTGTAAGATGTTTAAACTCGGAAATACCTGTGTTTTGCACAGATCCCGAAATTCAGTTTTTAAGTTTCTAAAAAAAGGGCCGATTAAGCTAACACTATATTCTTGACTGTAGCCAATAATGACTGCATTTATTTTTGCCAGATAACAATACAAGTATAGAAACAAATACAACAATACGAAGCAGTGTTAAGAATAGTCTTTTAAGCATTGAAACAATCAACCGAATTTTAGACTGTGGTATACATTTGTTCTTATACGTTTATGTGAACAATCGTGTTGCCTCAGTAAAACTGACATACACATCAGACATTTTACAAAGTATGCTATAGAAACAGTATATAAAGCCTTCAGATTCCAAAGTCTTAATCATGTTTTTTTGTGCTTTTGTTAACATAAAAGTAAGTATTATACCCGAGGACCCCATCGGAAATAAGCTTCCGGGCTTTTATCGGTCATCCTAGATTACTACACAGTCACTGAAAATTCCGTCTGTTTAACTTAACCTTAAATTAATTGATATTAACAAATGTAATTTAATTTGCCTCGCAAAAATTGTTTATGTAGCATTTCACTTGTATTTGAGTTCACTTTATTGTTATTGCTTTTTGTAGTTTAATAAAAAAAACATGTTAGCTGTACCAACAGTCTGGGTCTTAAAAATGTATATGCTTTGTGATATAAACTTGTGTTTTCGGATATGGATGTAAGTAGGTTTTTCTCTCCTGGAGATGTGTCATTACTCTTATATATAAATGTTTATATGTAAAACACTGTGACAAAAAACACATTACATAACTATGAACGTTTAATTAAAGTGTACACCAAAGCAATCGATATTTTGTAAAGTTCAAATAAAAAATATATTCATACAAACTAGGATTTCCACTGAAAACGTATGTATCACTCATTAAATATATTTAAAAAATTAAAACAACAAAAAAAGAACGTTGTTCTTATTATTCAGTAAAATGACACATTTTCTTAATGTTCTAAAACTAAGAAATGCTTGAATAATAATGCTTAATTTTTAGATTATTTGCTTTACCGATGGATTGGTGGATTTAGAACTATATTCTGTCATGTTAACACACTATAACCCAATTACTGGATATGGGAACAGGAGATACATAAGGTATCGGAAATGAAACAACAATGAACAAATGGAAAAAAAACGCCTTTAGATAACGCGAGCACCTATTTATTTGTTGTTGTTGTTGTTTCATTTCCAATACGTAATGATTTTAAAATGTATGTTCCGGAAGTATCAATCGCAATCGGATCCTTCCGGTTCCGGGATTTTATGCATAGGTTCCGTGGGTCAGTGTCATAAACCGATTGTAGTACTAAACACGCGTTACGCAGCTATTTGACAACGTCAAACTGATACATTTTTTAAATTTTAGCACGTGTCCTGAAATGGTCGATACAACAAAAGAAGAAACGCGGTGTGTTCAGAACATGACAAATTATATTTGAATGACCGAATTTTCGGAAATGTTATCTTATCAAAAGTGCCCGTATTTATTATTCTTCGTTGACAACTTAAACTCGTGAATCGTTCTATCCACGAAAACAGTGTCACATGAATATTTATGGTTTTACAGCGCGTTGAATGTCATGGTATTTATGATAATGTTTGCATATTATTTCAATGAAACGGTAACATGAGATATATTCATTCGTTGTTGTACTGAAATATTCGTTGGCCATATGCTTATTTCAATTAATAGAATATGGATATTAGGATCGATATATTAAAATTAGTGGTTGCATTCAATAATGCCTTGCATAAAACTGACAGATAATTTAGGTATAGTGCATAATGTATTTTCACCATTTCAGTCTATCTAAAATTCAATCAAATGTCCAAAACTGTACTCTGAAAGGAGCGTTTTTTGCACATCTGTTTTTGTCGTTTTTTGACAACAACAAAAAAACAACACAACACACCAAAATAAAGAGAAAAATCATGACATTTTGTATCAGAAAATCGTAAAAATATTATTATTTTAGTATATTATTAGTAAGGTTTAGATTATGAAATTACATGTTAACGTCATGATTGATGAACTTTACACTAACATTGATTATTATCGATTATGTTGATGTTTTGTTTGTGTGTCGTTTGTGTTTTTTTTCTAACTAGGTGCCAATCAAAGCTTGCAAATACACACAGATGTAGACGATGTGTTTCTCAACAACAGACTATTATTCACATGCTCAATATCATCACCGGTTACCAAGGTTCGATGGCATAGATTGCCCAAAGGTTCCAGTGTTACAAACGATGTCATCGTGGTTCTTGAGTTTGTAGGATCTACATGTCATGCCCCCGATTCGTCTGGTACATTGGAATGCCATTGTAATTCATCAACTGTGTACACGTGTGCAGTGAAAGCCGTTAATGTGTCCAACAATGGTGACAAGTGGCGTTGTTCCGCAGTGATAGAAGGCGTAACAACTTACAGCAACAACTATACGTTAAATCTCCTAAGTATGCTTATATGTTCAATAGCCAACGTACCGTATTAATGTACGTAAGGTTTATGATAATAATTGCATTGGAAATAAACTGATCTATGTACATTTCATTCAAGTATATATTTACAAAATATATAACTTTTTTCATATATATGTTTATATGTTTGTACTCCATTTTAAATCAGAAAAAAAAATCAGATTTCTAAATCATTAATGATGACAGTAACAGCCATTTGCCATCACTTGCCTCAAATAAATGACCTGCGGATGTTAATCATGGTTTCTCTACTAGTGATGTCTTTGGGTTCCTTATTCCTATATATAAGGTTTTGTTTTAATCTCCAATTATTTTCATAAAATATCCTTTTTATATAGGAATTCATATTCGATGAATACCTGTTTTTGTTTTAAACTGTGTATGCATGTATGTTAACCACAGTTTCGATTAAAGCGTAGTAAGTGTGTAAGCAGGTTTACATTTTCCTACCTGTGTAAAGGCTACATATAGTGTATGTAAACCAGCAATTAAACTTTGTTTTATTCCAGTTACACTCAGCTCTTTGACATTGCTCCCCCGACCTGTAACAGACGAGTCTTACCCTATATACAATGCCAATTCAACATTCACATGCATCACTTCACAGAGCATACCGGCGGCAAGTATTGACTGGTTCGAAGATGGCGAAAACATCACTGACATAGCCAGTTATGAATACAGCTCGTATGTGGCTAAAAGTGCTGTCAAATATACTCCAATCTCATATATCAGCAAGAATTTGTCGTGCGTTGCAACCTATGTATACAAGAATATAACCATCAAACAACTTAATGGAACGAATTTGAAAATTCAATGCAAGTAGCAGTTATCACTCTTATGCGATTATTTACATATCTTTGGCAAGGATACCATATATACTGTAAACGATGTATGTAATTAATATGAAATCAAATATAAACCAGCAAAAATGCAATTTCCTACATTTCCTACTATTTTATTATTGTCATTATTGAATAATCACATTCAATATACATGTATTTGTTACTCTGTCTACCACCTAAAACTTCTATGAATAGTGAGACCTTGCATTATGTTTATGAATGAATTTAAAAAACAATAATTATTTGGCTCTATGTTTGAATGAAGAAAAGATTCAGAAAGTTTAAACATTCAACAAGTCAATTTTTGTGATAAATAAATGCTGATGTTTTGGTAGTGGAACAAGTAAATTGTTTGATTGAAGTGTAAGCAATTTTGTTTAGTTTTGGCTTTTAACGTCAATTCATCATACTTAATGTTTACATCGAACTCGTTGCAAGGTGTATACTGACGGCTTACCTTACCTTGCGGTAAATATATGTTGTAACACTGCGTCTGCTGCAGAATGTAGAACTGCATATATTGTTAATACCTCATTGTTTGACTTATTACACATCAATCACAATTACCTACACATCATTTTACCTGGCTGCTCATAGTATTGGTAATATAACGAAATACTACCACAGTATAATACTCTATGTTGTATTTGATTGAAATGAACGCCGTGTTATTTTTGCGACTAAATACAGTCTTATGTTAGGAATATATCAACGCTATTCTAAATCGCAAGCATAAGCTTGGTCAAAGCTCGCACGAGTTAGGAAATGATTGTATAAATGCATTCGCACACTAATCAAATCGGGTAATATCGACTCATTTCGTAACGTATCGGTGTCTTCCGGTATATTTCGGAACAGCATCGGACGACGACAATCTCAAAAAGTTACATAAATAAACATCGTGTATTTTGTAAATAAACCATAAACTAAAACGAAACATTTACCTTTTGGTTAGCAAAACTGCGATTATTTGACAGCATTAACGTATTTTTAATTTATTAAGCATAAATAAAAAAAATTGTGCGTTTTGGCTTCGTGATTATCAAAGTGGCGGCGCAAATGAGCGTTTACTATGTCAGTTTATAAACACTGAAATATTTTGTCTAAACACAAACAATAAACCACCGAAAAGGCCCGTTAACGTATTTTCTGATCATAGTGTGCGTGTTGATACGTTCCCTATACTGGTGCAATTATTAACGATGTGTATATGGTACAAAATCTCTCGAAGTGGAAGGTTTATGAAGGACTGTGAAATATGTTGGTTTTATTTCTGTAAATTCCAAAATTATCTACCATCACAAACAGTACTATCGTGGATTTGTATCGGTGACAATATTGTGTGGAACATTTGATTCAATTGAAAGTTACTAGCTCGGTGCGAGAATAGAGACTGTTAGCTCATGAATAGAGGTGTATAAATGCATGACACCCCATAAACCATAAACTCCATGTTATGAGTTGAATTAAAGAGAAGTCTGGCTAGATTTGTACCACATGGCATACAGGTTTGTTGTAAAATGGTGATTGTACTTGGAATTCCTTTATTTGTTAAATATATGACATCAATAATAAGTGAATTAATACAATTATATGATTTTTTATTTATTCATTTCTCATTCATAACCATTTTGTATTGAAAAATATATCATTCTTTTTTAATTTATAATGTATTTTGATGTGTACATATTGCACCGGATTCGTATAATTTTCGTGTTAACTGATTCACATTTGAACACAATGATACATAGTTTGACATATAAATTTTAATAAATTGAGCAATGTTCTAAGTGTATGTAGTTAACAACGATGTTTTATTTACGTGTACATATAAAATATAATTTTGTATTTGCAGCTCCCTAGCTCAAGTTCCCAGATGTCACATCAATGGCAACATTTATAACTTATTCTAGACAAATCATCAATGGACTTTTGAGAAAAAAAAAGCAACAGTTCATCAGTTCAAGTTTTAACAGGAACACACATTTCCGGGAAACTATATGCACGAGAAGAATTTCCAACAACAATTATCAAAATTACAGTGCTTCTGTTATTGGATTTATCACTTTTAATTTAATAATCTGCATTATTGTGCCCATATTTACAAAGGTTTGATGTACACTTTTAAGTATCATCTTTGAGTTATATTAATACTTGAAACTTTTGTTTAAATGCTGCTTTGACAGCAATGACATGTTACCACGCTTAAATTTAAGTAAGTTTTCTTCATGGATTATTACAAAAACAAAACAAAATATAACACAGTTATTTATTATTTAATATTGGTTACAAATGTGTAATCTAATTCCAAAATTACATGTAAAGCTATTGAATATTCATTAGACCCGAAGCGACACACACAGATTAATATAAAGCACATACTAATATCAGCTTGTTAAATACTCAACAGCATTGTGAATATTCTCATTCGATATGGAGGTCGTAATTTGCTTACTTTTTGTCAAAGTATGTGTGTCTAAATAAAAACATCAACGTTACTAAATATAATTTTAATAAACTGGCACAAACTGCTCAGTTTTTTTTTCGTAACTACATTTTAGTACATGTATAGGGCACGTATCGACGGTAGGTTCGAAAAAAACCTATTGAAAAGATATACGTAATTGACATATTATAACTATTGATTCCTTGTAAATACCATGATCTTATGTATTTAGCCAGTTAAATATCGTGTAAATATACAAACAGTGGTCATCGATGTGACTTTCGCGGGCGCAGGAAAATTAGTAGTATAAGTATAATATATTATGAATGAAATGAACGTATGGTACACGTGCATGCGGGCACTTGATAAAACAGTGTCTGACAATAGGAGGTATTCATTAGATTGCGTGATTTCGTATGCAACTAGAGTCGGATATCTAGGAAAACATTTGTTTCTTTACATATTATAGATGTCTTAAACATTCCCTCGACATTTTGTTGTAGGAAATAATCCTGTTTAGTAAGTGTGCATATTTTTTTGGCAAAAGACTGACGATATTCTCCTTAACACCAAGACACAAATTATTCAAACTTTCCACATGTTTGTTAAAACATTAAATCAATAAAATCCATACGAAATAACTGTGATCGGTTTTTTACAAAATTTCAGATGGTAAGTAAGTTATCCAAGATTTTAAATACGAAACCGTCGAAACTTTTTCTTAAACGTTCCTACAGGCTGAGAGGTATTATTATTTCCGTTTGTCAAGTACTTTCCGTCAAATGACACAACTTTGACGTTTCTCTGACAGGTTAACTATTGTAATATTGTTTACGATAACTAATTGCAATAAAAATACTATTTTCAAATCACATCACATTTAAGTCATATTTTGTATTATACATGAATTGTCTTGTTAACACTTGTGTATTGAACATCTTATCACGTATACAATTTTATGCAGAATTATAAAAAATAAACACATTAACACATCTGTTTCAAATGAAACAAGTAAATGTACCATAAAGCTTGTTAGGTTTGCAAATCACCAACAACAGTCACTTAATTAGCACTCGAGTAAGCCCTTGTCTTATAAATTTGG